>OMNZ01110621.1:21647-52184 GCA_900303255.1 Lesueurigobius sanzi
TGGTAAGGTCATGTAAACGTTAGATCAGGGACATTTGAGTAGTTTCTGTTTCATTATGATTTCAAAAGAGTAAACTCAGTTATTTGACAATAAATAGCTTCGTAAAACCACTAACTATGACAAATGGAAAAAAAACTATGGAAAAAAAGATGTGTTATCGTTCATAGTCTATGAAAAATGGCCAAAAGATTAAAAGGGTATGTAAACTGTAGGTGGAAAAGCGCTATACAAGTTGAGACCACTTACAATTTACTTTATTTGACAGTGATTAGATTCACAAACCTACCATACCATCACCGGTATTCTTATGGCTGTCCTTTCATACTGGCCCACATCATGAACATGTTTTTCAATATTGCCACCACTTTTGGACACCTTTATGAGAAAATAAATATACTTTATTTCATATGTGCTGACAGAGAAGGCATTGAACCTTGTCCCAGTTTTGTTTCATGTGTAAAAGCCCAGTAATTACAGGGATATTAGTCATAAACCAAAACAAAAAAAAAATCCATAGTAGAATTTTGAGCTGCCCTCCACATCAATTTTAAACTATAGACTCTTCAGAATGTGTGATGTCACTTGAACACAAACCATTAGCCTGTTGTAACTCTCTCTCCCCCATCTCTACGATTCTCTCTTCTCTCCTGATCTTGCTTTGGGCCACACTTTAACATTTCCTCTTCTCCTCCACTTCCCCCTCCTCCCTCTCTCTCGTTTTCTTTGCAGCATGTGATGTGGAATACTAATGCTATGCTACTGGAGACATCTTGTCAACCCCATCTACACCAAGGCGCTACCCCCCGCAGAGGTGCTGTACTGTATGAGAGCCATTCCAATGTCTAGCAATTATATCCCGCGTACGTTTCAGTGGCCACAGGTCACATTTGCCTGAAAGCACAACATGTTTTTCACGACTAACACCATGGGGGCTAGGAGATTTTGTGGAAATGTAAGCTAAATGAAAATTGTTGGATGGAATATGATTCTATAAATCTATTTTCTGCTTGCACTCAAGCTCCATTTTAGCAGATGTTCTTTTATCACCAAAGGCATAAACAGATTGAAGATGAAACTAGAGACTTGTTGGGATCAGATGGAAGTTCTGGAGGGCCTGATTTGGCCCCATCACGGTCACCTTCACCATCTAAAATCATTACTGTATAACGATACTGCTATGACTGTAGTTATAGTGTTTTGGCAGAGACTAGACTCAATGCTCTCCGCCATTAGAACTAAGCCCAGGGCTGTCGACAGGGATTGGGGGCAACCAGGTAGGTTGTTCTCGGGGCCTAGGACCTGGAGGTCCGATGAAGGAGTATTTTCTATTAAAAACATCGCTGTCAAAGTTAATGCTTTAAATATATAATAAGAAAATACAGTTAATTAATCAATCATGGATTAATTACAAATGACACATTTCAAAATGACATATGACTGGGCTTTTTGCATAGATTTATGAAATAGTTATTAGTTATTACCTTCTTGCTCCGGGCCCATGCAAGTGGGCAGCCCTGATTACCACTAATGTAAGGTAAGGTTACTTTATTGATTAAGGGTGATTAATTCGTATTCTGCATCCTTCGATGCCGCTGGTGCGACCCGTCAGGAGCAGTGGGGCCCCATCTCCAAATCTCAATGGTCAGAATCACCTGGCCGGAGGATTTGGCCTATTGCGCATGTTTTGGGTTGATGGGGGAAACCGGAGCACCCGGAGGAAACCCATTGAGACACAGGGAGAAACATGCAAACTCCACACAGAAAGGCCTTCTTGCTGTGAGGTAAGACCACCAACCGCTCAGCCACCGTGCTGCCACAACTACTACTACTTCAAAACTGCTACTACTACTACTAATTGAACTACTATAATTACTACATGACAACCACTATCACTGCTACTTTATAGAAAATAGGGGAGACACTGCAGGAATAACTTTTTTTCAGTTTTTGGGCTACAATCCGAAGTGGCATGTTTACATGCATGTAAAAAAGTGTAATTACATGATATTGATTGACACGGATTCAATGTTTCTCATAGAACTATGTGGGAAATAGTAACTTGAATGACCGTGTTCTCAAAATGCATTTTTCTGACATTGCGACATTCCACTTAAGTAGC
Organism: Lesueurigobius sanzi; assembly: GCA_900303255.1. Lineage (NCBI taxonomy): Eukaryota > Metazoa > Chordata > Actinopteri > Gobiiformes > Gobiidae > Lesueurigobius > Lesueurigobius sanzi. Next base: position 23,767 of record OMNZ01110621.1, read on the forward strand.
TCCTACAGACTCCAAACTAAGGTTTTAACAATATTGTGAAGGTTTGTTTAGAGAGATTTTTAAATGTTCAATTCCTAGCCTGATAACCCCAGAACCCCAGAATTTTACTATTCCCTACTAACTAGTTTAAACTATACAAGATATTTTTAACTAATATATCAAGTAAAAGCACAAACAATTATTATTTTTATATAACAACACAAAAATTACAGAAAACTTGCAATACATTTTTCTCATATAATGTAGTCAGTCAGTAATCTACAGCAGAGATTTCAAACTGATGCAATTACATTTGTTCCCCTGTGTCTCACCTCCACAACAACATGTACTCACTAGAACAACAGTTACTATCTGCCAACACCAGCATAAGCATCAACCATTTCTCCTCCAAATACAACACAGGTCCACACACAACACAGGTCCTTCTCATTGCAGCCTGTGATGTAGAACACTAACGCGAGCAGAGGGAGAAGCTTGTCAACCCATCAGCCTTGGCACAGAACCCCCCTCCCCTAAAGCGCAGGTGTGTGGGGCGTCCCGGTGGAGCTGTAGGCCTCTTATGTTGACAAATGAACATGAAAAGGCTCCTCTCTGCTGCACCCCGTCCCAACTGAGCCCACCCCCCCTCTCTCTTCTTGACTTCAACTAAGGCCCTCCGCAAATCTCACGGAGGAGTGGGACAGGATTACAGAGGAGAAGGAGTGCACCTGACCTACATAATGAGGAATCTGTGGTCAGCTTTGGTATGTTCATTTTTTTTTGTTATCTTGATATGTTTGTGCACTTCGGGCAAATCAAACTACAATATTATTTAATACAATAACAAATATCTTTTAAGGGGGGAGACACTTTCACCTAGAAACAAATAAATGACCTAATCTTTACATTAAGGAGTGTAATTATTGCACAGATGTTTCTCTATAGAACTATATGGGAAATTGTAACTTTTTGTTTTTGTTTTTGTAATTTTTCTCACATTGTGGCAACATGTCCACTTTTGTAGCCCCCAAAAAACGAGGCAATTTTATTCTGTTTTATAGACGTATTCACTAATAACTAGCTAATTCAAAAGCTAAATGTGGGGAATTAGTTTGATTAGGAGGGGTTTGGTTAAGGAGCGAACCCTGAAGTTAATGAATAGACATAAATATGATAATTATTAATAACGGAGAGGTCCAACATAAACAATACTGTATATCCAAAATCCCCTCTGAACAAATCTTTGTTCTAATGTATAAACAAAATACAACGAAAACTTGCAGCTCTATTTAGATTTTGTTACCAAAAACATAGACAATTTTTGCAATTTGCCTTCACTCTCATAAGAAAATGGAGCAGAAATAATCATGGCAAAGTATTTGTTTTTAGTAGGGCTGGGCGATATGAGGATAAAAACCCAATCGTGATCTACATGACGATCTGCTTTTTTAGTAAAATCGTCATATCGTGATTCAGTGGTTTTTATGATTAAACCAGAACAAACCAGGAGAAAACTAGGTCTAAACCAGGTCTAAAATCGGACAATATCACGGACTGAATCTGGATTAAACCAGGACTAAACTAAGAAGTAAACCAGATGAAAGCAGAAACTGAAATCAAGGTCTAAACCAGGACTAAACTGAAAAGGACTAAACCAGGGACAGAATGAAACGATTACCCTGGACTAAACCAGGACTAAACCAGGACTAAACCAGGACTAAACCAGGACTAAACCAGGTCTAAACCCAAGGACTCAACACAAAACTGGCCCCCATGGTGTGAAGCAGATGCCTTTAAAAGACATTATACACATGAATTGTGATACAATCGAAATTGTGATTTAAACTAAAAGCCATATCGCCCAGCCCTAGTTTTTAGGGTGTGGTAACCAGTGTTGGGGAGAATACTTTCAAATTGTATTTGAACAGAAAACTGAATACTTGATAGAATGTACTTTGTATTGTATTCCAATACTTTATACAATCAGAGAAGTGAAACAAGTGGTCCTTCAGTTTTGATCAACGATGGGCAGGTTCAGACCTTGATCTATGGACGAGGAAAAATATTGTTCCGCCTCCAAGCAAACTGGCCTAAAGCAACATACACATGGCATCTTGAAAATGAGCAAAAGCAAGCTACCATTCTAGCCTTGTTTTAGTCCTAATGTTTCTTTTTAGACTCATAAATTGCTTTTTGTTTAAAATATAAAGAAAGTACTGAGTTGAATGTTAGTAAGACATCACAATAATGTTTAATACAGTTATGTTTTTTTCCTTCTTTTTTGTTATACAATATTTCATACCATCCAGGCTGTAACAAAGTCTCCCATCCACGTCCCGACTGCAGCGATCTTCATGAAGCTCTCATTCCTGATGCCCATGTACTCCGTCACCATGTGAGGCCTAGGACCAGAGAACAAAACAAAAAACACGAATTATGAAATGCAATGTGAGTCTAACGGGACAAAAGGTCTTCCACAAATGAGCGAAATGGAGATTAAAGGTGGGAGACGTATCACAGACAAGATCAATACTGATTAAGAGGATGCAAAGTTAGAATGTTTTTATATATCACTATGAACCTAAAAAGTCCCATCAGCTCTGGTGATGTTTGCAACTCAATGTACGGCTGACACTAATCATTTTCAGCTAAACTATATGATCATTGCCTTCAGGAAGAGAGATGCACGTTCTGCTCATCTTAATTAGAGTCATCAAAAAACATCAATTAACACCCGCTTAATGCATTTGTGCAAAGAGGGGAGCAACGAAAAGATTAATGCCCCCTTTGAGGTAAACCAGAGGATGCGTCCCCTGAGATGAATGTGGAAACATCGACTGAGATCTTCACATGTACGACTGAAAAATAACATTGTATGCATTTTATATATTTGTCTAATATACAAGAGAAGCAAATCAAGAGATTCAGAGAGGACAGTTAATGTTTTAAAGTGGCTAAAGTTAGCAGGAAGTTAGCATCTTCGGACTTATATTGGAACATACGAACCTGCAAAATTCCTCAGTTATATTGGCAAACTACTACAACCTAGAATTTTATCAAATTAAGTCACTGTGAACTGTTATGAAATACAGCTCACCCCCGAGCAAACATCCTGCTAACTTCAGCCCACTTTAAAACATTTACTGTCCTGTGAACCTTCTACGGCTAAAAATCTCTTGATCTTTTATATTAGACAAATATATAAAACACATCAAATTTTATTTTTCAGACGTAAATGTGAAGATCTCAGTCGATGTTTCCACATTCATTTCAATGGACGCGGCCTCTGGTTTACCTCAAAAGGGGGCGTTAACCTTTCCGTTGCTCATCAGTGTTTACCACAAGGGTGCCACAAGAAATCATCAGGGGTGCCAGGGAAATTTCACCTGATCGCCACAAAGTGGTCAGGTAGAACAATGACACGTCCTACCACTAACGGGAAGCATCATGAAACAACGGAGACAAAATTGTGGACTAAAGCCGAGCTTTGCTGATCTACCTCAGGACAGTTTTACTACAGACTAATGCCAAGCAGTTCCCCATTCTGCGAACAAATCTATTTCAGTTCTGCTCCCTTTTCTACAACATATCTATGTGAACCAGAGGTCCCCAACCCTAATTACGATACAGTATGTAATATACAGTATCTACCTTTAAAGGTATATTAATTTTAGTTAGATTTGCTCATTCCCAGAAAAAACAGCTGACAAAATGAGCTGAACCAGGTATGTGAGGGGATGAAACTGGTCATTCAGTATCGTGATCCGACCTGTCACAGTAAATCAATATCAATCTAAGCAGAGAACGACAGGACGGGGCCAGGACTGTCAACAGTTTAGCAGCAGCACACACAGGAACAAGCTCTGTCTGGATCTGACACTGTAATGTTTGGATAAAGAGTCATTTGTTTGGTAAATTTGTCCAGTGTCGAGTTGATTTCACAGCGGCGACATTCATAACATTTACCACAGGGGAAATGAGGAGACAAAATGACACACTGGTGATGGAGATAAAGGAGAAATTGAAGTTAAATCACTTTTTTGTCTCTGAAATGTTAAGAAAAGCATTAAAGTTAGTATCTCGCTGTTCCAGCGTTTAATGTACTAGGGCTGAAACAAATACATTAATCGTCAACTAATCGATTATTGAAATAATTGTTGACTATTTTAGTAATAAATTATCATTTTCTAGAAACAATCGTCAGATTTTTCACTCAGACAGAGCAAGAATGACATTAAAGGTTAGCATTTATTACGAAATACCTATTTTGTCTTTAAAGGTACAGGATATACGTTTTGTTTATATACAGTATATATACATTAAATGTCATAAAGGTGTTCTCTCTGTGTCCACAGATAAGCCAAATTCACATAATACAACAGTTATGCCACGTGGCCTGGGAAAGCCTGTACCCTGGCTTTCCCAGGTAGCCCCATTGTATGAATGCGAAGAATCTACGGGTCCAACCCGGACATATGGACCAGTGTGACGTGCACCCGCACAGCGATTGGCTGGCTAGCCTCTGGGGAGTGGCCAAAGTGTTTTTTAAATTCATCGTCGCTCATGTTGAGGAGCACATCATTGCGAAAGAGAACTGGGTCCAAATTGGTTTGTTTGCTCTGCAAGAGCAGTTTCCAGTTGACTACTGCCTTCTTGCGCAGGTGCCTGTGCACGCTGTCGCTCCATGTCCATTTCTGTCTTTTGTCTTTCCTCGATCAATGACGTTTGCCCAATCCTTTCATCTTTTAACCTGCCACATGAGCAGCACCAGCTCAAAAAGTAATGAAAAAAATATTGTTTTTTTACTGATAATCAACTGTAATGTTGATTTATTCACAATTATTTAAACTATTTACCTTAAAGTTATGGATCACGACCTCACACTTAACATTTATTATTTTGGTTCTCCAGACAAGTATCCAATCAGAAAGCAGAAAGAGCCCCACACTTTGGGCCTCTCACTAATGCCTAGGACTGGGTACTGAATAATGTATTTAGGTACTAATTGCATGGGAAAAAAGAACACAGAAAAGTGTTAAAAATATTTTTCTTTAGATCCTGGCGGAAGTTACTTGGTTGTTTCAGCTTAAACAAATGATAAAATAATGAAAAGAAATAGTGTACTATGGAAAAAATACCATTATTGCTCTGTTTTATGGTCCTAGATGACCAATAATTTAGTATATGTATCAAAAAAAGTATTGTTCAGGTACTGGTATTGAGTGGATCCTACAAACATCATCTTTAACTGTACTCCCCAAACTCCAGAAATACACGGTGTGTACGTTGTGAGGAATGTGAGCAGTCAGACCAGAGCTGGAGTCAGTCACTGAGTTAACACATGACAGGTCTAGTACGACAACGCGACAGTGGCACAGGTGGTAGAGCGGGTGGTCTCCTGATCGGAAAGGTCGGGAGTTCGAATCTCCTGCAGGTGCAGACTGTCGTTGTGTCCTTGGGCAAGACACTTCACCCAATGCCTATGTGTGAGTGGTTGGTGGTGGTCGGAGGGACCGTTGGCGCAGATGTGAGCAGCCTCGCTTCTGTCAGTCTACCCCAGGGGAAACTGTGGCTACAATAGTAGCTTACCACCATCAGCATGGAGTGAATGAGCCCCCTCCCTTTCATGTGTGAAGCGCTTTGGGTGTGACTGTGTCATATGAAAAGTGCTATACAAATAACATTCCCTTTCCCTTTCCCTAAAGAACCAGAATTCCAATTCCAATTGAATTTCGGACCAGTCAAACCAGTTCTGTCTGATTTACATGAAATTACGGACCAGTCAAACCAGTTCTGTCTGATTTACATGAAATTACATTGGATTAATACCATTTTGAATCCAATGTAATTATTTCAAGGCCTTCATTTTGGCCCAATTCATTTGATGACTTTTCATGCTTTGCTCTTGCCCCCGCAGAAACCCCGAACAGACCGACATGCTGCACCTCTGTTAAAAGGACCACTGCAGACACGACTCCATTTTGTTCAGGTAATGACACTGTGGAGGGAGTGAAAGTGGGTCAGTCCTCTCCTCCTCCTCCTTCAGTCTCCTTCAGTCAGAGCGCTGAGAGGGGAGCGGCCTGTCAGAGCTGCCCCTTTAGTCCTGTGTCTTTGAGCGGAGCAGGTGGGCCCTCCTTAGCCCCCCCTCCCCCTCCTCTGTCCCATAACACCGGCCCCCCACAGGTCACATAACCCGCCATAATAGATGCGATAGAGAGAAGGGGGTTTCGGGAGGTCGCATTTCAAGTCAACGGCGTCATTCGTCTTGGTGTTTACTGGTCATTCTCTGGCCACATACAGCAGCAATAACAATAAAAATGTTAGCTTTCTTTCTTTTCTTTTTTTTTAAAGTTGGTAATAAGTTTTTGACATATTACAGGCTCAAAATATTACCTGAGAAACTAGACAATAAAATCAAAGAAAAGGATTAGGACTAATAGCTAGCTGAAAATGGCATGGATGACACTAAAATAGATGTGTATATTAGTGGATGGTGTAAAACAATGGAACTCTCGGGAAAATTATCTTTAAATATTGTTCAAATATTAAATATAAGTTCAAACAGATCAAGATCAAGGCGTAACAGGTCGATTGTATTCCTATATACTCAATTTGTACATTTTGAAATATGAATGGGGTAGAAAATTGTTCTGCTTCCGGCTCCTATTCTTCTTCTTGTATTTGATCAATTGTAGCTTTTGCATTAACGTGAAAAGAGAATGAAAATGAAAAATACTGCCACTATGATATGTTATTATAATATATGTAAGATTAAGGATAACGTCGCACGCCCCTTGCTTGAAGCAGTGCGAAAGAGAATCATGAACAAAAAAGGTCTCTCGCACAAGAGATTTTTTTCTGTTCACTATAATATGAATAAAAATGATTTACTCGCACACACTATAGATCCCCATCCTGATGCAACCCTCTCCATCAAAGGTTTTGTCCCTATTTTGTTAAAACGAATACAACCACTTCTACTCGTTTCTATTCATCGCCAGTCTTAACAGAGTACTGGAGTTAAATAAATAAGTTAGTAAGAAAGAAAGAAAGTAAGTACCGCATTTTCTGGACTATAAGGTCAGTTTGGCTGGTTCTGCGACTAAAGGACGAGAGGATTTTTAAACTTTTGACACGAAAGATCTGTGCACAGACCACACACACTTAAGGACAGACATGAGGACACACACACACACACACACACACACACACACACACACACACACACACATATATGAGGAGTCCCACCACAGATCATGCCATGAGACAAGTTTTTATTGAGCCACGGCTCCTCAGACTAAAAATCTGTCTAAACATCCTCTAGTGTGTGTCCAGCTTTATGGAATCATGTTTGTTATTTTCACACTGATTCTGTTCTTTATGCTATAGTTATCTGAATAACTGTTAATGTGTTACGTTTGCATACCGTACACCTATTCAACCTGTTGTTCTCTATTCTATTGTTATCATTATAACTTGCCTTTCAAGATGAAATGTGAAGAAAGAAAGAAAGAAATAGAAAGCTTTATTGTCTACCGAGGTATAAAATTTGTCTTTGGCTCACCGAAACATAAAACACAAAGACCAGAACAGTACAAACATGCCTAGTAGATAAAAACATAGACTAATAACAGATAAAAATACTAAATTAGAAACAATGTTCTCATTCTCATTCAGAAAAAGGACTGCATTTTGTGTTTCCTACCTTTTCTCTGAGTGGCTGGTCATTGTCAGGTCACTGGACATAAATGTGGTATTCTCAAAAGTCACACAATCAGGTTATGCCTTGACTTCTGATGTTCTTATTGTCACTCTTTCGAATCAATATGCCATGAAACCAAGGTTATTTACTTTTCTTCATGTGGAAGTATCGCCGCACTCTGAATGATCAATGCTCTGTGTTAAAACACGGTGTTGCCTGTTCAAATGACTCCAGGCCTGAAACGTTGGCAATAAATTTCTCGCAAACCGTCTCTTGTCTTTTCTTCCACAGCTTCTCAGGCAGTTCAGTTTCTCCCTAACACGAATTACGAGCATTTTTGAAAAGCTGCACTAGTTTAACATAAAACAGAGCATCGTGCCAACCCCAACACTGGCCTGATTCAGCAGTTCTCCAAAGAACTATAGGGGAACTTGTAACTTGAATGACCATTTTTCTCACATTGTAACGACAGCATCTCCACTTTAGTAGCTTCACAGACTCCAAACTTTCCAGTCTTAACAAGGTTTGTTCAGAGGGGTTTTTCAATATTCAATTCCTAGTCTCTAATAACTGGATTATTCAAAAACTAAACAAGCTATCCAAAATCCCCTCTGAGCAAATCTTTGTAACTACAGTAATACATCAAGAATATAAACCATACAAAACTGGTCTGTAGCCATTATTTAGATTTTGTCGGGAAAAAAAATATAGGCAATACCTTATTTTTACATGAGACCATTAGGTTTATGCCAGGAATATACAGCAAAAGTTTCAAATTGCTATCACTCAATTCAAATTCACCTTAAACTAATCATAACACTGTATACTTTTACTTATGACCTGTGACAGTAGCTGTAATGTAAATGGGTAGCACAACCATAAAAATATGTCCTTTGAAATAAAACCTTGGCTGTAAATCCTGGCTCCTGGTCACAAACCCCCCGAAGGTTTTTCCGTTTAATCTATTCTTAGCTGCGTTTCATTTTGCACATAATTAGTTTTGAAATGAGTGTCAAACCTGTCTAAACAGTTTGTAAAAGGCAGCAGAGGTTAATCCTTTAAACATATTAGTGAATAATGTGGTAGCTGTAACTTCACGCTAATTGCTTGAACCTTATTTTTTTACATTATGAATGAACCTGCACAGCCACTGCCAAACCACAAGGACCGCTGTGAGAGAAGAGGAAAGCCAAGTCACTCTCCCCCCAACCCTGAAGAAGGCTTGTTGAGCCACATTATGTAATAACGCATTATGTAATAACAGCGGATTATGTAATAGGTGTGGGAACCTCTGGGTAACTTACGATTCGAGGCGATACGCGACACATAGCCCACGATAACGATAACCTCACGATTTGCAGATACCACGATAATCGATATATTGCACATAATATATACTATTTTAATGAATTATATGCAACCTTATAGGGGGAAGCAATGAAAAGGTAAATGTCCCCTTTTGAGGTAAACCGGAGGCCGCGTCCATGATGAGATGAATGGGGAAACTTCGACTGAGATCTTCACATTTACGGCTGAAAAATTACATTTTATGCGTTAGACATTATATATATATATATATATATATATATATATATATATATATATATATATATATATATATATATATATATATAATATAAAAGGGCAAATCAAGAGATTTTGCTGTTGAGAATTCACAGAGAGGACAGTTAATGTTTTAAAGTGGGCTAAAGTTGGAAGTTGGCATGTTCGTAACCTGGCAAAAGCCAGATAGACATTGTGTAGCACTTGTAGTTGAGTTCTCCATAATATCAATCTGGGACCGCTCCAAACGAATCCGTTCGGAGGAAGGAGGGACATTCCATAATACTTTGAGTTGATTGGGCCAAGCGACATCTGGTGTCTGTCAAGGCTTTTTTGTTTTGTTTTAACCAATCAACTGAACATGACGTCATCAGCATGCACTCCAAGTTTCGCTCGTAGTTGTTTGTTAGATAGCGGCTCTGAGCTTCATATCATAATGTCGTCGAGTGGTTTTTGCGTTTTTTTGTAGCACGAGTTTGCGGGTTGAAGGCACCTTAACCCACACTACCTTATTTTCGAAACAAATGTTTGTTTTGCTCGGCACCTGCTGCTTTCGTCGCTCCGTCCCACTGGTGGTCCTGGCTCAAATACTTTAGCGGCTCGGGACAAGTTGGATTCTCGTGTGTTTGTGAAATCACAAATACCGTGAGAATTCAGCTTGCAGGCAAGGTTAGCATGTTTGGACCATCGGTCAAAAACAAAACAATATTGAAAGATAAGAAGCTGCAAAATTCCTCACAGTTATATGTTCGGGCGACAGTGGCGCAGTAGAGCCAGCGGGTCGTCTCTTTATTGGAAGGTCAGGGGTTCGAATTCCGGCTGCTGCAGGTGCAGACTGCCGTTGTGTCCTTGGGCACTTCACCCACCGCCCGTATGAATGTCGTGTGAGAGTGATTGGTTGGTGGTGGCCAGAGGGGAAGATGGTGCAGACTGGCAGCCTCACTTCTGTCAGTCTACCTAAGGGCAGCTGTGGCTACAATAGTAGCTTACCACCACCAAGTATGGAGTGAAAGAATAATGACGACAGTGAAGGAAACTTGTGACACAGGCTTGTAAAGAGCATTACAAATGTAAGCCATTATTATTATTACTGTATGGGCAAACTACAACAACCTTGGGTTTTTATCAAATTAAGTCTCTATGAACGGCTAAACATAAGTCCAACATGCTAACTTCCTGCTAACTTTAGCCCACTTTAAAACATTAACTGCCCTCTCTGAATCTTCTCCTTCATATCAGACAAACATAAACATAAACAGTTATTTTTCAGCTGTAAATGTGAAGATCTCAGTCGATGTTTCCACATTCATCTCAATGGACACGGCCTCTGGTTTACCTCAAAACGGAGCGTTAACCTTTTCGTAGCCACCGCGGTACACATCGCGGTGCATCGTAACTGGCCCATTATTATTTCTTATTTTGGGACATTGCCAGTGGGCCAGACCTGATCGTTTGGCGCAGGTTGCCATTCTGCCTTGTACAAACCTTTTTCAACATTGTTGCTTTATAAACAACTACATCCTCCATATTATCTCATGTTCACATTTATTTTCATGCACATTCTTCCTTCTTTAAACACTATCATCAAAAGTAATGTATTTGTGTGACTGTGTTTTGTCCAAGTGCTGCCCTCTACTGTCCTGACTGTATTATTGACCATTATTGTTCTCTATTGACTGTGAAAGCACTGCAGCCTCTTTAATATGCATGACATCATCAAGAATATCAATGTTAGCATGAAAAGTATGGGTATCGTATCGTGCCACAAAATATCACGATACATCGGAAAAACAATATATTGTCACACCCCTAATCTGTTATGCCAGTTCTAAATGTAATGGAAATTTCAGTTCATTGTGTAATCATAGGCCTACCCTTTTTGTAATCCATCAATAACTTTTCAATTATAAAGCGCTTTTCATGCAAGAATGTAACACAGTATTTGCAAATACTTATTTCATCATCTCTAAAACATTTACAAACCTTTCCTCATCATTAGTTAATATATTTACCTGTAATGTTCAGTCCATGATTATTGATCCTTATATATTGGGTTTGTGATACATGTATAATATTGTCCCCACTCCGATGTGTATATTCAAGAAATCTACTTTGAATGAACTCATTTTATATCAGTAAAGCGTAGAGAAACATATTAGTGGGCTATACTGTATCTGTCTTCTTGACTCCAAAATGATGCACTTAAGAACGCAAAATATCAACAAAACAAACGACCCGGGGCTCTAAATACCAGAGTCAAACACGGACATAAAGCTGTGCCTGTGCAAAGAGGAAACATAATAAATTAAGCCTCATCAATGGGCCGCAGATCTATCTGTCTCCGTCTTGACTGGATTATGGGCCGAACGTGCCGGAAGCGGAGGATGACGTACGCCGCTAATAAAAACGTCCTTGATTGGAAATGGCGATTTATACGAGCATTAAGTCAGTTAGACGTTCGGCGCTTTGGCTCTCCTCCAGTTACTGAGCAGATCCCACCGGGAGCCATAAACCCCACACCAGTTCTATCAATAGTTCGGGAAAGTCGTCTGGAACCCGTGGCTTTGGTCTTTTGCAGGAAAATGTTCTTTTAGTTATGGACTGTATAAAGTTTCAAGTTAGTCAAAGGTATATCGTGTGTAGTCTGTTTCAAATTTTTGTTTCATTCCCCTTTCCACAAATGGCTAAATCTTTGGGTATCATTAACCTCAGTCAACACCCCCACCCAAAAAAAACCTTTAGCTATCTTTGTAAGGATTAGGACACTTGTTTTGTTCAGATCACTACTTCCATAACTTCTTTCCTGATGCTAAACCCTGTGTTAGTACGCTAACTGTTGCTGCTTATGGATTCCTCCAAAACATTTATTTTGCGATCCCTGCATGTGTCTGTGTTTACATGGTGGTGGGGCAGGTGAGAGGAAGGAGGTGCTGAGCTCGTCTCTGCTTCTGCGGGACAAAGTTGGCTTCCGTTTCGAAGGTGGCGCATCTAGCCACGTAATGTGTGCCAATCTTTTAGCTTCATGCTCCTGATATCACCAAGTAATTACAGTAAGAGTCCAGGGCCAATGTCATGTTGTTTGCCCAGGACCAATGTTACAGCCAGCCAATCAGGGGTCAGTTGTGCTAGATAGTCGGCTCGGGACAAAAATGAAGTTTATGAACAGGGAAATCTTTAAGGTTAGAGTTAGGGCTAGGTTTAGGGTTAGGTATAGGTATATTTTTAGACCAACCAACTCATAGAGCCATCCAAAATTACAGCAGACTGTTCCCTGTTCCTAAACTTAATTTTTGTCACAACATGTCAAGCTTTCAAAGCAGACTGTCCCTCCCCTTATCTAGCAAAACTGAGCCCTGATTGGCTGATTGTAACATTGGTCCTGGGCAAACAACTTTGACATTGGTCCTGGACTCTTAATTACTTGGTGATATCAGATTTTAGCTTATTGTAAGCCTATATCTTATTATTTTAAACTAGTTATTTTAAGATTCTTCAGTCTTCATCTGTACTCTGTAGTTGAAGTGTCGGACCTTTCCATCTTAGTCCAAAGATTGTCCTCAGGTAACGAGCCCTATTAAGTATGAATAGGCTAAGATGTTTTCCAACGTTTAGAGAGAAGAGACTTAGAGGTTAACTCCTCCTTCTGGTTTACTCTTAAGAGACCCGACGTGTTTAAGTCTTTATTCACTGAGGAAGACCTTTGGATTAAGATCGAAACGTCCAACAGTTCAACTACAGAGCACAGATGAACTTTTGATCGGGGACATTTGGCTAGTTTCTAGTTGAAAAGTGTAAGAAAAGTGTTTTTTTTTTTTTACGCAACCACTAACCATGAGTGAAATAAAAGGTTTTTGTGTTATCATTCATATTCTATGAAATGAATAGAAAAGAATTAATGTTTATGGAGCTTACAATTTGACAAAATATACCTGAAATGAGTAGTTTATAAGTAAAAGGCTAGATTTATGCTGACACATTTTAAGTTTGAGACTTTACGAGTTAATATCACTACTAAAACAAGTAGTTAATAACTGAAATTGAGCCTTTTTTATCTATACAAAATGTGCTAGATCCATTGGAAGATTTTTCTCCACTTATTTTAATTCAATCTTGTTATAAGACATTTTTTCCACTGTGATATACAGGAAACCTTATTCCTTACTCCAGAACCTAACCATGGCCTTTACGCTTTTTTAACCGAGCAAATGTTACCCCTACGTGCCTCTTTCTCCCGTCCGGCTGCACCTATGATGAGTTCAGGGACTCTTAGCACAGCGTGATCTAAAGCAGGACTCCTTGACTTATTCATGCCGGGTGAAAATTTAATGCTCTTTGGAGGCAGATGACCTAATGAGGGAGTTCAGTCTGGTGGAACATGAATACAGCGCGGCACCGTGAATAATCAGGCACAAAATGTCCGCCCGTGGTTTAATCGCCGAGCCAGCCGCCGAGCCAGAGCCAAGTTCAGCCCGTTCTGCCAATGTTTGACCCTCGGAGGAAACGCTATCGGTTTTCACACTCTCATTCAGCGCTTAATGTTCAAGGACTTTGTAATGTCTTTCAAAGTTACATTACAGGCAGGAAATTGCGATGTTATAGTACAGAGTGGACAAAAGTTAGTTGGGGCATGACTCCACTTTGACATTTTCAGTGGGAAGTGAGCCAGCTTGCCAACACATCCCAGGACGCAAGTGTATTTTAGGCAGGATATCATGGCAGGGGGAGTGATGGCTTGTTGCACCATGTGGCTGGGCTAGTTCCTCTGCCCTGAAGTTGTGAGGGCCAGTACTTCCTGTCTTATTCATTTCCTATGGAGATTATCTTAGACCCCGTTGAATAATCATGTTTTTTAAAGATTCCATGGAGTTCCTGGTAGATGACCATTTTTTCTGCTCGCTAATAATGTGCTACGTGGGATGTAAATACTTTCTGTTTTTAGAAAGGCTGGAATGTTTGTCTTGAAGCTAAAGGCTATTTGTGTATTGTATTGTATTGTATACTTTATTGTCCCACAATGGGGAAATTTGTCTTGGGTACATGGTGTAGGTTCTCAGTTGAACAGCAATTGCCCATCATAGGCAAATATTCTTCAGTTTTCATCTGTAGCTGTAGTTGAAGTGTTGGATGTTTCGCTCTTTATCCAAAAAGCTTTGTCAGCAATTGAGTAGACTTGACATGCTCGTGGGTCTCTAAAGGGCCTATCTCACCGGCCTGGAGACTAGTTCGCAACCTCGCAGAGACTTGAGTCTCCAAGACATCTCCAAGACGTCTCTGCAAAGTCTCTGCAAAGTCTCTGCAAAGTCCCGGTCTCCAGGGAGTTGCGGGAGACTAGTTGGAGACTTGAAAAAGTTCTCAGAGAGGTCTCAATTCAGTTGTGAAGATTTTGCAGAGACTTCGTGGAGACTTATTTTGAACGTGACCGGGGAGACAAGTCAACAAGGTCTCTGAGAAATCTTCGAGACGTCGCCACAATTGAATTGAGACCTCCCCGAGACCTGATGGAGACTTGGAAAAAGTCTCTAACTAGTCATGGTTGAATTTCCCGCAACTCTCTGGAGACCTCCTGGAGACTAGGAGACTCCGCAGAGATGTCTTGGAGACTCAAATCTACCCCAGGTTTTGAACTAGTCTCAATGGGAGGTGAGATAGGCCCTTTAAGGAGAAACCTGTAGGAGGAGTTGCTTCAACCAAACCTACTGGTTTCTCCTTAAGAGACCCACTCAAGTCTAGTCATTTGCTGACAAAGCTTTTTGGATAAAGAGCGAAACGTTCTATACTTCAACTACAGAGTACAGATGAAGACTGAAGAATCTTTGCCTAAAGGCTAACATGCAATAAATAATAATATATACCTATATCAAATTAAAATTGTAGGTAAGATAACTGTTTTCATGCAGTATAGTTCAAATTTGTGGCACTATTTTAAATTTCGAAGCTCGTTATGGTGAGAGACCATCAAGGCCGGTTGCGTTGCCCAGAGGTGAAGGAGCGCCGTGAGGCCGTCCTCCTGTGGACCCACCATCTGCAGGAGGAGCCAAAAGGACTGGTGCAGTGTGACACGGGCAGCTTGGACTGCTGTCCCCGCGACCTGGCAACGGACAAGCGGAAGAAGATGGATGAATTTTATATTTTATAATGCATCAAATTAATGTTAACCTTTAGCTTCAAGACAAAATCACTGATCTTTCTGACCACAGGCATCTCCTCCGCTGGAGTATTTACATCCTACATCAAGTTATTAACACACAGTAAGTGATCATCTACCTATCACAAAATCTTTCTCTAGCTCAAAAGATTTTCTAAGCTGATAAAAAGTGGCACTATATTGTTGAAGAGTTTGTGGCTTCTAACTTCACCCCAGTTTTTCCCCAAAGGAATACGGTAGAAGCTGATGCTAACAAGATCTACAGTCTATTTACGGAACTGAGGGCACGCGCAAAGGCCAGACAGGTATGTATCAACTCGTCTAAGCTCAGGTAATAACATACAGTATCTCAGTATGGAAAATAGTGGCCTTTCCTTTAAGAGAGCAAGTTGCCCCAAAATCAGAAAAATTAAATATTGACTTTTGCCTGTAGTGTCTCCCTTTAAGGTTCAGAATCTATTTGAGAGAACCCTGACCCTAGAAGAGACCCTACTGTACATGTTTTAGTGGAAGTACCTGGAGGAAAGACGGGGAGAGAACATGCAATTCCACAGTAAGACCCAACATGGCCCATGAGTTGAATCAATGGCCTTTCTTGCTATGAGGTGAGAGCACCACCCACCCTGCCACAGCGCTGCCTTTTCCTAAAAAAAACTATAAAGAAACTATTATTATGAAAGCTGCAGCACAAAGCTTTTATCCCCCTCTGAATCTCTCATTTAATTAAGGCCATAAAGCACCAGAGTGAGTGCTTTTTGCTATTCTGCACCGCCACAACAGCCTTATACTCAATAATTGGACTCTGTAGCGTTTTTTTTTTTTACCAGACGGCCGGTGATTTAGCCGCTTTAGCTCCGCGGCTGACCTCTCGCGCCACATAAACGGCGGGCTCATTCATTGCATTACATGCCGACCTTGGCTTGTTCCACATTGAAATGCAGCTGCCGTCTCCTCCTCCTCCACAGCACCGCGCTTCATATATTTACAGTTCACTCGTTACCAGGGAGCATAAAGCTGTCAGTACGAGCTCCATTCACTGTCACTTAGCCGTCTCCCAAGGCAACTTAAAGCCACGCTCCCAATTCATCACGGCACATACAATAAGCCCATGTGTCGGATTATGAAAACTGGAGAGTGAGTTATTTAGTCCTTATTACCTTGCGCTGCTTGGAGTAAACAACAGAGCAACATCCGAGGCAGCATTGTGCAGCAACACTTCGTATTCTGTATAAACTTTGTGAAAGCAAATACAGCGTTACTTTGCACACTTACGATTTTGAACATTTCTCCCACAAAAATGTCTTAAAATTAACTACAGTAGTTGTTTTCTATGGACTATGTGCCTACAAGCCTACAGCTTCTAGACCAGGACCAGTTTTATTTTGCAATCTGAGAATTTATGTCTTACTAAATCCATGTACAATTCCTTAGAACAGATTCTATTCACCTTATTCAGCCCCGCCCACTTTTGTTATCGGAGCATTTCCTGTTTGTTTCAGCACTTCCTGTGAGCTGGGATTTCCATTGTAGTCAATGTAAGAGAGGGAAGAAGATAAAATGGGAATGAACAGAAAGGACACACATTATTGTGGCTCAGGTTTAGTTTCAGTGGAAGAACGACATGAAGAAAGTCACATAAAATTAGTTTTAGCGATATTATCACTTACTTTGTCGCTCTAATTGGCTAATTGTCTGTGAGGAACTCTAAAAGACCAAAGTTCATGGATATATTTACACAGCAGTTTGTTGTAAATGCTACATGTTTCACCAATAACACAAATCAAAGCCAATATCAGCTCAAGTCAGACCTTCAGTTTGACCAGAAACACAAGATGGCGCCCCCCATTGCAACTTCCTGAATAAGGTGAATACTAGCTCTGTAAAAAGTCAATATTATATTCTGACGGACCCCAAACACTCTTAATCTACTTAGGAAAACCAACCGTTGCTGTATTTTTGCTCACGTAGTTGTTACAGGTTCATGCCAGCTCATCGGCTCTTCTTATTGCACTCCTTTTATGGGTGGATTTATAGGAGGAAATGTCCTGATTATATACATTAGTGTGGTCTCTTATTGACTTAGGCTCCACAACAATTTCTGTTGTTTCATTTACTATAACTTGAAGATAATGTTCACTCCAGATGTGAGGCTGCTATCTGAGCGACATGTGAGCAGACTCAGCACAACAGTGTCCCTAAACTTCAGCTTAGGGCACCAAAATGGCTAGCAGCGGCCCTGGAACTGGCGCCTGAGAGAGTGGCTGCAGGTCACAGTAGCTCCTGTGTTAAACGGACTTCATGTTATACAGTATCTGCTTCGTCTTTATATTGAAAATGTCAAAGTTCTATCATTCTATTTTTTAGTATTTAGTATCTTATCTCTGTACCTATAGCCGGATTTCTTTCTTTATTCTATTCTCACATTTATTATTTTGTTGTTGGTATTTTAGGACTTATTTTAGGATTGTTATTTTAAAATTGTTATTTTTATTTTAAGATTACTATTTGAGCTACTGTGACAACGTAATTTACCTTGTGGATCAATAAAGTCTGTCTAAGTCTAAGGGTGTATTCAGACCAGGAAACTCTTTGGTCTTCTTGTTTGGTCGGCCTTTATATTTGTCGTTTGGTGCGGTTCGTATTCAGACTGTACTTTTTGCAAGTGAACTATATAACGTAAATACAACCATGCATGTGACGATCTTCGTGCATCATCAAACTTTCCCAGAGTTAACTGTGGCCGACAGGTACAGTATATTTACTTTCACATATACATGCTAAGAACTTTACAGCTAGTAAATTCAAATCAATTATTGTTTAAACCTATGTGAGAAAGAAGTCTCTCTGATCGGGCTGTTTCCCCGTACGTTCAGCCGCTCTGAATGTGCCAGAGCTGGGGTAACCGTGGAGAATCGTTATTGGCTGTTCTTTTGGTAAATTTATCCCACATTTTGTTACATCTCTCAATAAAATTTCAGCGGTGTGACAATTAATCTCATTCATCTCGCCCCTGAAGCTTTAAAAGCCGCTGAAGGGCATCATCAAGCCCCAGAGCTGGAGGACAGACCTGTTTAGCACCTGTCTGCTAGTGCTGCATACTGTGAAATATTTACACATTTATCCGATTTACAAGTAAACAGAATTAATTTAATTTGCAATATAGAATTCTGACTATTTATAGGTGTTCAACAGGACAATATTTGGGTTAAATTCAAACTATTATTATTATTTGCTTCCTGAATAGCTAGCGCCATTGCAATCATATTCTATTACTGACTAGATTTTTGGTCCATTTGTATCCTGGAGTGAGTGCTGTGGCTGTCGATCCGTCTTGAGCACAACTCTTAGCACTGATGAAGCCCTCTTGTGTTAGAAGTGGTACCAAAATACATTTTAATCTCCAGCCTTTGGGTCTTAGCATCTTGAAAGACAGAATTAAATCAGGACCACACCAGCTTCCCCATTCAGTCAAGTATGGCAATTTTCTCACTGTGTCATGTGCCTCAATGCCTCGTAACAGCTTGTTTTTCTGATGCATTCGTGCTGGTTTTTACATGCAAAGAATGGACAATAACAAGCAGCGATTATATTATCACAAACTGAAACTACATCCACCATAATGCTGCCATTTACAAAGCATAAACAAATCACAGTATGTTTTATGCATTTGGTTGAGCTGAACTAGAGCTGGTTGTTTGGAACTATGGTCGTTTTACTTACACATAATCGTGAGTGTCAGTCCTATTTTTTTGCTATTGTGATTTACATGGACTTTGTAGCTCAATGCATAAACAAGGGTAGTGTGGGGTACAAATATCGCATGGATTTTGGGGACTGATAGTGTATTTATATGAGTGGCTTTAGAGATGAAATCTAAATCAAGTTGGGTTTCGCTACCAGTAACCATGTGAAAAGGATGGTTTAAGCTTCATCCATCCAGCTTCGTCCACTTATCCATTGCCAGGTTGGTGCAGGGGGATCACATTAGCCCCACGGCGCTCCGTCCCCTCTGGGCGACGTAAGAGGCCTCGATAGTCTCTCATCATAAGGAGCTTCTGACCCGCCACCTACAGTATAGACCTGTTTGCCATGGGAGACCCTACCAGAGGCACGGAGCCCCAGACAACAGAGCTCCTAGGATCATTAGCCATTATTCATCTTACAAAAAAGGGCTCTGAAAACTATAAATAATAATGGATATTAGAGATCCATCAAACCCACTGTTTATCAAGTGTAAGGCATTAAAATGTTATGATATAGTTGATAGTTGAACATTCTTCAGGTTTTGTATAAGGCCAATAGTAGAATACTGTCAGTAAACATCCAAGAATATTTTGAAAAAAGAGAAAGTTGCTACAATCTGAAAGGAACAGACATCTTTAAAAAATAACAGGTTCAGAACCAAAGATTTGGAACGAATCGTCTCAGTGAAAGGAATTAATTTATGGAACGCATTTCACAAAGAAATAAAAGAGTCAAGAACGGACCTGGTGTTCACGAAACACATTAAAACTACCTTATTACACAAAAATGTGAGTTATACTTGAAAAGAAAAGAAAACCTAGATCTAAGTTGATGTTTGTATTTTGAAAATGTGCAAAAACTGAAAATAAATGATGTAATGTATTTGTAAATAATGTAAATTAATCTTTTGGAACAATTGTATTGTATTTGTAAAGGCTGTAAATAGAGACTAAACAGAGAGCAAGTGTGTGTAAAAGTAATGAGGCTCAGATAACATAAGATTACTCTTCTTTCTGCTCCCTTTCATTCAAGATGCATTCATTTGACAGTTTCGTGGTAACCCAGGAAACGCTGGAAAGACCAGGTCTTGGGATCTCTCAGGAAGAGCTGGAGGAGGTGTGCGTGGATCGGGATGTCTGGGCATCTCTGCTCGGACTGTTGCCTCCGCGACCCGACCCCGGATAAAGCGAAAGAAAATGGATGGATGGATGGATGGATATTATACTCTTTGCATTTTATACTCAAACAATGAAGCTGACTTCCTATGCTCCTTTCCTCCTCTTGATTTATATTATATTTAATGATCACAATATCTGTAAATATTTTAGCACTGTGTGGCAGACAAAATGCAGCTGCCGGATAATCACTCACAAAATGTGAAAAATATTATGACTGATGTAAATGCTTCAGCGGAGGAGACTTCTTGGTTTATAAATATTCATGTCTAAAGGCTGACATGATGACTTGATTTTTAGTTGAGTCGTATTTAGTGTTATCAACTTATTTTACCTTAACCTCTTAAGACACCAAAAATGGCTCTGCGCTTTCAGATAGTCACTGAGGTAGGTGTGTGCTTTTCAGGCCAACCCATTGGAACCTCATTTTATTGTCAAACAACAACATTTATTATTATTTCACTTTCTTCACTTATCTTGCTTCTTGCAACACATACAGTATTTACCAGCAGAATAAATACTATATTGAGCCAAGTAAACATGGATTCTAAAATACAACTTCTGTCTGTGTTTTTGGCATTTATATCATAATAGTTTTTAGTGGTTTTTTTGTCCGAGGTGTCCGAGGCTGCTTATATGGATTTTCCAGTCAGCAGGGGAAGCTAGCGCCCCCTACTGACTGACGCCTTCTCCAGGACGGCATCCCAGGTGTGAGAAAGGCTGTACGCTCCATCGTCCCGGTTCATTGATGTTGGTGCTCATTTTCTGACCCCGATGGCTTCTCTGATCCAGCGCTGGTACTTGTTACTTTCGTCACAGATGACCCTGGCGTTGTCCCAGTCCATAATGTGGTTCTCCCTCTTACAGTGATCGGATATGGCTGATTTGAGGTTTTCCTGTAGTGCTTGCTCTTTTATTGCTCTTGTTTGTCTGTTGGCTGTCTCCAACAAAACATAATAGTTCAATTTAGAACTTATAATGTAGACATTTTATATCCCACACTTTCATGAGGATCTCTACTGCAACTGAACCTGTGACGCTTCTTTTCGGTTCACTTTCTTTTGTAAACTTCTTTCATAATGTGGGACAAAGTTAGCTGCAGTTTCCACATCTAGCGATATCATGTGGAAATACAACTGGGGTCGGGTCGGCCAATCTCTTTGTTTATTGCGGCTTTAAAAATAGCAACAGGAAAAAGGCAATTATTCTTTCTTCACTTCATTAAACCAATATTTAACCATTGAGATTCATAGATCTCTTTTCTAAGGGAGTCCTGGCCAAGAGGCTCATACAAAATTATACAACAGAACCAAAAGCTAACAAACAAACAGTACAGCAGACAATGCCAGAACAAAGGCATACTATTCCATTTCAGAGCACACACACCTCTTATTTACTGTTTAGTTTAGGTCTGGCCTGTAAAGCTTGCATACAATCTCAAAGCTGAATGATGTGTCAGACCAGCTACTGCAAAATTCATCGGCGCTGCTACAATACCCTTATTTCATGTTTCTGGTCGTAGCCCATATGTAGTAAAAATACACACAGCCCCGGCTAGTGCACTCCCAAGGGACCTGTAGCCATCTCAGGCATGATGCTCAATGTTTATGCTCCTGTTGTTTGTCTTTATGTGACATTGACATATGAACAGAAGCCCTAACAACCAGCTACCACACAGTCCAGGCTTCTTTTCCCCCCAGAATGCAATGGGGGTATATCATGTTAATACAGCCGGGGAGAGGGAAATGAATTGCCTTGTCTTGCATATTCAAAGAGACGAGATGGGAGCATTACTCTGGAGGCGAGGCTTTACAGTGAAATAAATGCCGGTAATTTGTTCGGTAAGTAGTGAGTCATTTTCGGGAGACGCATGTTGCGAGTAGGAGTGTGAGAGACAGCAGGAGATATGATTAGAAAATAATGTGGGTGTGCTGTAAATATATGAGAGAAGCGCACAAGACTGGCAACAGCAGCACATGCAGGCATAATAATAAATAACTACTGCGTAATGTCAGAAATATAGCAATAAAGCTCAATCTAGAGCCTCACCTCTGCTTCCTCTTCGCTCTTTCCAAATAATTTCACGCGCGCTTTCAGAACATTCATAAATCTCCTCCTTTTTCTACATTCACTATGTCCAAACCAACTAAATCAGTGGTTCTCAAACTGTGGTGTGCGTACCATTGGTGGTACTAAAGGTCATCTGAAAGTTCACACTTCACTGTTTGCTCACTTAATTACGTAATTCCCTGGTCACTCACTCAGTAGCAGGAGCGGTGAGTGGGGAGAAGTGTCTGTATTTGATACATTTAAAACAGGGGGTGTCCAAAGTGCGGCCCGGGGGCCAAATGCGGCCCTCAGACCAACTTTTGGCGGCCCACAAACGTCGTGTTCAATCACCAGAGATAATACTTTTTCTGCAAGTTTAACAATTCTACACAATTAAAACCTAAAGAAAGTAACATTTTACTGTGAGACAGAGCTTGTATTAAGGTTCCAGAGTAAAAACCGGTGCGGGGAATAATTAAAATAACCCAGTTGAATGTTTGACTGCACTGGTCACCGATCTTTGGCCCTCCATGCCATATACACTTCAATATGTGGCTCTCCATGGAAAAAGTTTGGGCACCCTGATTTACAACATGGATTTCACAAAAAGAGCCAAGAGGGTCTGGATGCAGACAACGGAGGAGTGGAGCGCCACAGCTCCTCAGGAAATGACGTCACCTTTACTTTTATCTTTGCAACTTTTAGTTAAATTTCTCTCAATAACATAACTTTAGCAAACTCCACTATCCTTAAGGGTAGGATTAGGGTTAGGGTCAGGGTTAGTTTACATTAGTTTAAGCTAGCGTTGTTCTGTGGAGGTGATGTAATTTCCTGTGGAGCAGTGGAGCTCCACTAGTCACGTGCCCCTCCATTATCTGCAGCCAGACCCTTCTCAAAAAAAATGATCGTCACAGAGGTCAGATCACAGTTCGTTTTGTATTATCCTATCGCCCAGCCCTCATTCAAATCAAATCTAAAACCTTCTGGTGTGCAGTGTGCTATTGTGGATTGACTTTGGAGTCTTAAAAACGTTGCACCAGGGGTGTCAAACATTCGGCACGCGGGCTGGTTCCGGCCCGGCCCTGGAGATAAGTTAATCTAGCCCGAACTGTACAACATAATTTTCTCAGTATGTCCAAAAAAAGTAAGTCTCTAGCTCATTCCTGTGAGGAGTTATGAACTGTCAAAGAAATTAAATGTTCACTCCAGCCAAAGGAATTCCACACTTGTCCAGCAGGGGGCACTGACAGAACTAGAGAAAATGTGAATCAAATTATCACACACTCATTATCATTAATAATTCATTGGGAAAAAAAAAAAAATCTCAATAGTATTTTCCGGTTTACAATATGCAGTTGTGCTCAAAAGTTTACATCCCCTGTCAGGGAATGTAAACTTATGCATTTCATAGAATATGAATGATAACACAAAAACCTTTATTTTCATGGTTAGTGGTTGCGTGAAGCCATTTATCGTCAAAAAACCTGTTTGTTTATGCTTTTCAACTAGAGAAAGTAAACAAATGTCCCTGATCAAAAGTTTACATAATGTGCATCTTGAAACAAACATACATTTTTTCAGAGAGTTCAATTTTGGCAGAGAGTCCTGTATTTCAGATCAGGGACATTTGAGTAGTTTCTGTTTCATTATGATTTCAAAAGAATAAACCCAGTTCTTTGGCAATAAATGGCTTCGCACAACCACTAACCATGAGAGGAAAGAAAACATTTTGTGTCATCATTCACATTCTCCGAAAAAGGCCAAAAGATTAAAAGGGTATGTAAACTGTATGTGGCCTGCGAGCCGCTGTGGTAGATGAATCGGCCCACGATCCAAAATTAGTTTAACATCCCTGCATTACACAGATTCAAGGTACAGTATTATTATGCATTATTAGCATTTATCCAGGTTTAAACTCCAGCTATATGTGGACCAAACTTCAGAAATAGACATTGCTGCATCAGGAAGTTTCAGCCAAAACAAGAGTTCCAGTCCTAGCAATTTCAGATGTCAAATACAATGGTTAAAAGGTTATTCTAGTCTAGAATAAAAAATGCATACATATTTTCACAGTTTGTTTTCGCTTGTTCACGTTTGAGTGGTTTGGTCTTGGTTGCCGAGCAGAAACACGGCACAGCATTGTAAATAAAACTACCCTTGTGAATGCATGAGTAAATCCCATATCAATGCGTGCAACAGGGGCAGATCGGCACATGGCAATTCGCTCTTGATTCTGCCTTTTAAATCCACTTGTCTGTGGCATTACCGCGGCTTACAGCTATAGGCAACAAACAGCCGGCGGAGCCAAGAGGGAGAACAACATGCATGGAGCACAAAGGATCATGGGTAACAAAGAGAAAAATGCCGTACAGCAGTTCTAATCCTCTTCATGGCATCGCTGCAGAGGTCTGAACCAAAGAATATGGTGGAGACTAGCAGAAAATACAAGAGTAAACGGGGGCTATAAATAGGATTAAACCAAATATAAACCAGGATATAATGAAGACTAATCCTGGACTAAAACTAGACTTAACCAGATTTAGCCAAAACAAAATAACTATAGCATAAATTGATCTATAACAGGGCCAAACCACATCATAAGAGATAGATCTGATTGGAACCAGAACTACTTATAAGGTCTAAATGTGGACTAACCTTGACAAGTTAAAATGGAAATAATTCAAAACAAATTACCAAAATCAGATCTAAACCAAGCCAGGAATAACCCAGGTCAAAATTAAGACCAAGACAAGAAACCAATACCAAACATGAAGTAAATTACTAATAAAACTATGATTTCATCAAGTGTACATGTTATAAAATCCAACACTATGATGAGCTAGGTCTAAAACAGGACTAAAACAAAGACTAATCCAGGTCAGAATCATGGCTAGCTCTAAACTAATCTTGGACAAGCAGGCCAAAGTGAGACAAATAGAGGACTAACCACTTCTGAGTCCAGTTCCAAAGACTAAACCAAAAGAAAACTTGAAAGAAATCAGGACTATGCCAGGATTAACTAAGTCTAAATGCCTAAACACAAGTAAAGCCAGGACCAGACCACGTCTAGTCTACATAAAGGCTACTTCAGATGTAAACCAGGACTACAGTAAATCAGGTTGAAATCAGGGCTAATAAAGTGTAAACCTGGACTAAACCTTGATTAGTTAAACTAGAAGTAAGTCAGAACAAGATAACCAAAGCCAAAACTTGGACTAAACTATGTCTAAATAACTTCTGATCTAAACCAGGATCAAACTGGGTTTAAATCAGGACTAATAAGAGATATGTCAAAAATAACCAAAGCTGAAATTAGGTCTAAACCAGAAGCAAGTCAAGACCAAACACAGGGTAAAATCAGGGTTACGTCCCCTAAAAAACAGTAACTACAGGGCCCAAAGCAGCTGGACTAAATCAAGACTAACCAGCTCTGATAGAACCAAGTCTAAACCTGAACAAACCCAGGACTCAGACTGGGCCGTGGTTTGACCTTGTCCAAATGAAATCAACATCAAGACATGATAGACTAAATAGTTCCTATAAGAGAGCCAAGATTAAACTTGAAGGAGGACTAAACCAGGCTAAAACCAGAACAAGGACTAAAACATCCATTCGAAAATCCAAAACAATTCAAGACGAGGTCCACATTAGGGCTAAACTATAGGCCTAATTCAGGTGGTAACAAGTACCAACCTCACCCTGAACTACACCAGGCCAACACCAAGACAAAACCAGGCCTTGACACCTCACTCCGTCTCCCAATTACCAGTCTATAAACTTGGATACACCCATTTTCCTCTAAATGATGGTGATAAATGTGTACGAGGCGCGTTGGGGCCGTCTTAATTAAATAACACAGTCTAATTAGTGACTTGTTTTGGCTCGTAATGTTGTCGTAGAGCATTGTAAATGGGACTCTCGAAGCTCTCGCAATCTCCATGGGCGGTCACACTCCCTTGGCTTCCCAGCAAACAGCCCCTGCCCCCCTCCTCCTCCTCCTGCTGCTGCTGCTATCTACCTGCATGTAATCTGACAGATACATTAAAATGCAAATAGCCACAGATGTGATGGCTCAGTAACAAGTGGATTATATAGCTCCCGGCCAGAAATGCAGCGGACGGACAGGGTTTATCCGGCAATACGACAGCAGCCAGGTACAAGGTTGATCGCTGTTGACCTGCTAATAGTTGTTTAAATATTAGCAGAGGAGGCACGGGTGAGATTAAGGGGCGGCAGAATGGTTAGTGGTGCTGTGCTATTAGCAAAACGTATTGGGTTTGAATCCTTGGGCCAATTGGTAAGATGTATACAGTGCTGTGAAAAAGTATTTGCCCCCTTCCTGAATTACTTAAAGGTTTCTGATCATCAAGCCAGATTTTATATCACACAAAGACAACCCCAGAAAATACAAAATGCAGTTTCCAAATGATTATTACATTCATGAAGGGAGTCTAAAATCCAAACCTATCAGCCGCTCTGAAAAAGTACAGTATTTTCCGGACTATAAGTCGCACCAGGCAAAAAATGCATAATGAAGAAGAAAAAAACATATACACTGACTATAAGTCACATTTTTGGGGGGAAATTTATTTTACAACATCCAAGACCAAGAACAGACATTTCATCTTGAAAGGCAAGTTATTATAATAACAATAGAATAGAAAACCACAGGCTGAATGCCTTCAGGGAGGAGACTGCGGAATCTGCGGGTCAGTTCCAGTCGACTGAGGAACAGTTTCGTACACAGGGCCATCGGGAAGCTGAACTCCCTCCCCTCCCTCCCTCCCCTCTTTCCCCTCCCCCGCTCCACAATCAAGGATGAGAGAAACATAATTTCGAACGATTCACATGGTTTGACAAATAAAGAATCTTGAATCTTGAATAGGTGTACGCTAAGGGTGTTAAAAATAATCGATTGGGCGATATATCGTGATAATACGTCGCGCGATTCTCGTATCGATGCAAAATGTGTCCGCATCGATTCTTTAATATGTATTTTTGATGAAAATCCATTGCCGCGCCCAACTTTGGTGGTGCACTTTTACTCCCGGCCACTAGTTGGCAGCGCAGCGTCCAGCCCGCCAGAGTAAGAATAGTATCTCCCACGACTTACGCAGAGTGGCTTCTTATTTACACACTACTATAGCCTCGCTTGGAGTTTAGCCACACACAGGGAAAGTTTTAGAGAAGGAAGATCTGACTGAGGCACTTTTAAGACTTTTAATTTCAACTCACTTGGCTTTAACAGCAAAGACAGAGGCCTGGATTATGAAGAGCCACGGACCATTGTTCACTTAGCATTTGCTCTTCTCTTTAGCCGTGATCTGCCTCTGTGCTCCTCTGGCTCCTCTCTCGGCTTCACTTTCACGTTTTTATCACATCCAACCCAGCGACATGGACTTGTAGCATTTATCACAGGAATAACAACGGCGGGTAGAAACAAAAACGACACTCGTGTTAAACTCATGTCATGGTAGTAATGACGCGAAGGGGTTGAAATGATTACACGAGTGCGCACTGTTTGTGCTAAAACCACGGCTAAATCACACAAACACGTAGTGGAGCAGTTACACTTTAATGAGCCGTCCCTGTGATCGTATTATTTCAACAGGGTTGACATTTCTGTGCAGGAATTAAACTGTTATTAACTAAAAAGAATCTTAGAAAACATCCCCAGTTTAATCGATCTCCCACAGTTTGTTTGGATAAGGGGAGCTGCTCAAAGTAACACAATCACAATACACTCTCAAGTCACATGAAAGCATAAAGGAGCCTAGAACTGGAGAGCTCACTGTTCTGACATTTAGATAATTGTATTTCATACAAATGTTCTTATTAAAGTCCATTCGTTTACTGATAAAAATATATATATATTATTATTTTATTTACTGATTTATTACTACAAAAGTAATTTAGAAAAATCGCAATAATCGTCTAATAGTTCAGATATATCCGGATCGTATCGCATCATGACCTATGAATCGTGATATGAATCGTATCGCCAGATACAAGGCAATACACACCCCTAGTGTACGCTATATGCCAACATAACTCATTGATT
>OMNZ01110622.1:0-21981 GCA_900303255.1 Lesueurigobius sanzi
TTTGCTGTCAAAATTAACACTGACTACAAGTAAATTAATTCTACTCATTGTTTTATTCTTTAGATAAAAATGAGTGCCAGCAGTTTGGAGTCTGCTCCCATATGTGCAATAACACCAAAGGATCCTACAAATGCAGCTGCAACAAGTACTTTACACGAATCAACGACACATGCAAAGCTGACAGTAAGAGTCTTTTTCACAATTTTTCTGCCAAATCATAATCCCAAGCCTTTTTATTCCACCCACCATAATTTTAAAAACCGACCCGAACTGATTTCTCATTCAGACCGAAACAGTAGTCGTCAGATCCTCTACATCGCCGACGACAATGAAATCCGCAGCCTGGACCCCGGCATGCCCAACTGGCGCTACGAGCAGACCTTCCAAGGCGACGCCAGCGTTCGCATCGACGCCATGGACCTCCATGTCAAAACCAACCGCATCTTCTGGACAAACTGGCACACGGGACGCATCTCCTCGTACGAACTTCCCGGACCAGCCACCTCCTCCCCCAACAACAACAACAACAACCAGCGCCACAGACGGCAGAGCGAGGGCAGGATTACAAACCTACAGGTACGTGGTGGACCCAAGCCGCTGCTAGACTTTTTCTTTGTCGTATACATTTTGGGAACTGATTTCAGATTTCACTGGTTGTATTATTTTTTCATTATTTTGACTTCTTTCAATACATTGCTTCTTCAAGTAAATTTATTTGCCAATGCGGTGAGAACTTTGTCCTACTGGCAGTTTTATTTTCTTATATCCAAGCGAGATTACCTTAAAACCAGTCAGAAATATCATAAAACAAGCCAAATATTCTAGATGACTGTAGTAAAATAGTCTAATCTAGGCGAATCTACTCTAAACAAGATTAATATTCTGAGATCAAGTCATTTTTAAACCCATTCTTGATGTTAAGTTTCTGTTGTGTAATACAGTAGACTCTTTCCATTGCTAACTATCATAGTTCTCTTTGAATATTCATTTCTTTTTTCGTGTCAAGCCTCAACATAATCGCATAGGAGTAAGTGGAGGGTTATGAATACTTCAATCAAAGTTTATTTATAAATCAATCAAAGTTTATTTATAAAGCGCTTTTCATACAAAGATGCAACTCAAAGTGCTTTACAGATTAAAAACACATTAAAAACAGAAACATCAATTTACACACCCAACTCCCACCCCCCACATATATTTACACGTGCATTCACCTCAGCATTCAGACACCCATCCAAACACACACACAAACACGCACACGCACATGCACACACACACACAAACCATTAGTTTAAATACTATGACCCTTTTTGAACCTATTGACTGTAAGGCGTAGTTAAGTAATACATCATTTTCATTTCGATCTAGATTAAGGAGCTGAAGATGCCTCGTGGTATCGCTGTGGACTGGGTGGCCGGGAACATCTACTGGACAGACTCCGGCCGAGATGTGATCGAAGTGGCACAGATGTCGGGCCAGAACTGCAAAACTCTCATCTCTGGCATGATTGACGAGCCTTACGCCATTGTAGTGGATCCGCAGAGAGGGTAACAAACTCGCAATATCATCTTTTTAAATGTTTAGATTTCCATTTCTAAATGTATGGGTTTTCTTTTCAGTACGATGTATTGGGCAGACTGGGGTAACCACCCTAAAATTGAGACCGCTGCTATGGATGGGACGCTAAGGCAGACTTTGGTTCATGAGAACATCCAGTGGCCCACAGGTCTGTTCTTAACATAGTATGCAGTATTATTAGTATAGATATATAGTTGTGAATGTACAGTACAATACTAACCACTCTGTCACAGGCCTGGCTGTGGATTACTTCAATGAGCGTCTGTACTGGGCTGATGCCAAACTGTCCATCATTGGTAGTGTTCGTTTGGATGGCTCAGATCCGGTTATTGCTGTATCTGGACTTAAAAACAGTAAAGATTTATTTGGTTTGCTTTCATAATATAGAAAACAATAATCATTACACTATATTTAATACATTTTCTCTCTTTGTATTAGACCTTCTTCATCCCTTCAGCATTGACATATTTGAAGACTACATCTATGGCGTGACGTACATCAACAACTTCGTGTTCCGGGTCAACAAATTCGGAAAAGGTCTAATGGAAAACCTCACCACAGGCATTAACCATGCGACTGACATCGTCCTGTATCATCGCTACAAGCAGCCTGAAAGTGAGTGCACATTTGTATACAAGGGATTCAGGTCTATTTCTAGTTCTAGCTCTCGGATCTAAAGTCTAAAATTATAAACATATTTGTTTTCTACTGGCAAAACATATGAAAAATAAGAAACAAAAATGTAGTTGCGTTGTATTCAGACGCTGTACATCTGCAGACCCAGACTTTGCTTTCAATCATGGTTTTGCTGGTTTTGAACATTCAAAAAACTTAATTGCCAATGGTAGAGAAAGATGCAGCTTCTACATAATCCTGAGTGGGGATCTTTAAAGAGTTAAAATAAATCCACTTAGTCTTCTTGATAATTGATTAGATTATGATCCCACTTCGTTGAATATTCTTTGCTTATACTGTATTTTGTGTGTTAACAGTGACAAACCCATGTGACCGTAAGAAGTGTGAGTGGTTGTGTCTGCTGAGCCCCAGTGGACCAGTGTGCACTTGCCCCAATAACTATGTGGCTAACAACGGGACATGTGTGGAGAGACCCAGTCCTACCCAGTCTCCTTTCTGTGAGTCGATCAATAAAGTTAATTAACAAACAGCCTTGTGGTGTCTAACTGTGCTGTACGTTGTGACATCCTTCAGCTCCTCCCATTGGCCCCTGTGACATCCAGTGTATGAACGGTGGGAGCTGTTTCCTGAACGCCCGACAGGTCGCCAAGTGTCGCTGCCAGCCCAGCTACACCGGGGAGCAATGTGAGATCAACCACTGCAGGGACTACTGTAAGAACGGAGGCACATGCACGGCCTCTCATACAGGTCAGTCCATCTCGTCCTCACATTTTGTGTCAGCACAAACGGTCAATTGTGGTGGATTTTAATTGGATCGGATAGACAACTTGGTCAAAATACAGCTCTGAAATTGCAGTTCACGTGGATTGGAAGCAGTGGTCGGTTTATTTTTAAAGCTTGTATAAGAAAGGTGCTGTGGGAAGCATGTGACAGGCTTTTGTGACTCAATTTGTTGCTCCAAGTTTATTTAGGAGATCTTAATTTTGCCTTCTGGTCAAAGTTAAACGTCAAAGCATTTTACTAAAAGTGCAATAAAGTCATCACTATCATCAGCTACTTTATTATGTTTTTCAAATATGAATAAATATAAATATTATGTGGCCACTTTAAAAGGTACATCATGGAGTTCGTTAATAGAGCATTTCTGGTTCTAACTTAATACAGCACAAAGTCTTACAAATATTTTGAGATGGTCTTAAAAAAGTCTTAAAAAGCTATTACATTGGACTTTGGGATTCCTGCATATACCCTGTAAATATTAAAGGTACTATACCTGATTTTAATTTTAAAATAAAGAAAGCAGGAGCGAGAAGAATAAATGAATAGTTACGGTCCAAACACATTCCTAACTTTCCTAATACATTTCTAGAATCCTGTTTCTTCTTAGAGATGAGTTTATAAGCAGGAGGGTCACTTTTTAGAGTCATAGTCACTCACAGAAATGCTAGAAAACTAGCCTGCAAAACATGTAACTGATAAATGCTTTATATTTTGTATTATTTTCACAAATGTTTGAGTTTGCAATATTCCAAAGGAGGAAAAAAAACAATTTTATTTCACTACTAGGAAAAAAAAATCAGGTATAGTCCCATTAATTGTGTGTTATTTACGGTGTAATACACAGTGCATTGTGTAGCATGTGGGACTGCAAATAATGAAGGTAGCCGCAAAACATTTTGACCACTATAATTATTTACAAAGGTATTAACAAAAAACTCATATTTATTGGTAAATAATAGTGTAAAAGTCTTAATTTAAATAGCTTTACTTTTAAAACGAATGTTAAAGAATATAGTGACACCCGCACTCTGTCAAACTTGCAAAAACACCAGTGATTTATTTATCGAGTGGCAACGTTTCGGCCACTGGGCTTCCTCAGGCAAGTGATTCGCTCACTCCAGCGCACCTGTCACTGAAGAGATGTGCGAAGTATACAGTACCTCTTTAAAAATAATACAAACTAATGCTATAGTTTTACCAGTTTTAATCTGAAATAACCACAGGATGGGAAACATCTATGAAATGCTTTATTGTTCATCCTGGTTCTGCAAACACACTCAAACATGTTGTGTGTTCCAGGCACTCCAACCTGCAGATGCCAGAAGGGTTTTACTGGACCCACTTGTAATCGTCATACCTGCCAGGATTACTGCCTCAACGGGGGCAACTGCACAGTCAACATGGGCAACCAGCCAACCTGCAGCTGTCCAGCAGACTACCTGGGAGACATGTGCCAATACAGTAGGCATCACGTTGTTACCATCATTTCCTTTTTTGTGAGTGTGTTGATAAAAATCTGAGCGCGAAATGTGTCTTATTCCCAGGTAAATGCGAGGGCTTCTGTGAGAACAGTGGGACATGCCTTCAAACATCGAATGGCACAAAGTTGTGCCGCTGCTCCAGCCAGTTCATCGGACGCCAGTGTGAGCTCAACAAATGTCTTTTCTGTGGAACGGGCGAGTGCTTGACGTCGACAAATGGAGAAGTTTCCTGCCAGTAAGATCCGTAGAGAAATTAAAACTATTACAAATGCTTGAGTTTAGAGCTAATGCATGAAATATTGATTGTCCAGTTGCCCCAATGGTCGAACTCAACCCAGCTGCTACTCCTGTTTGGACTACTGTGCCAATGGTCAATGCTCAGTCGACACACGCACACTTCTACCGCAGTGCAAGTAAGCGGCTTCTGCATTCATCAAAAACACATCCATTTTGTTCAGTTTCTTTTATTTTATTTCTAAACCCTGGGTCACATTTGTTTAGATGTCCTGGTGGCTGGCAGGGATACAGATGTGAAGTTGCAGCTGCCCCAGTAGATTCACCATCGAGTAGTGGAAGTAAGTTCCAACACTCGACTTCAATACAATAAATTCTTAGAAACGGGTTGCTCAGGTTATTTTCTTATGTTAACAGGCACTGCTTCAATCGTCATCCCCGTGCTTTTGCTGCTCCTGTTGGCACTGTTGGTGGTTGGCGCCATCTTGTGGTACAAACGAAGAATGCGAGGGTAAGAAATGATCTCCGGGGAAATTCTTCAAACTCTCATCACTTCTTCACATCTATTCTACCTAGTTCTTCTCCTGCCTTTAATCTGTAACCATATATTTCCTGTCTCCCAGGTCTCTATGGCCGGGCAAATCTCGTTCTCAGTCTTTGCGGTAACTTCATAGGGTTACATAAATCACCTGTTTTCCACTAATCGTCTCCCTCTCCGTTTGAATATTAGACTCTTGACGTCCGTCCATTTGTCCACCCTGTTGGTCGCTTTAAAATAAATGTTGCTTGTCATTTCCTGTTTGGCTCCAAATGGGGTTTCCCTCCCAGCATCTCAGGAATGTCTCTTGATAAAATAATTTTGCTGGTGGTGCACAAACTATTGAATTGTTACGTCCCTTTTGCGTTCTCGCATCTTCCTTTGTTTATTTCATAATATTATTATCCAGTATGTCGGTATGCTTGCAGAGTTGAGTATATGAACTCCCAACAATGTTTC
Source organism: Lesueurigobius sanzi (assembly GCA_900303255.1). Taxonomy (NCBI): domain Eukaryota; kingdom Metazoa; phylum Chordata; class Actinopteri; order Gobiiformes; family Gobiidae; genus Lesueurigobius; species Lesueurigobius sanzi. The sequence goes on from OMNZ01110622.1 coordinate 5,707, forward strand.
AAATGAATCTTCTCAGTTAAGTTCATTTGACAGCCAGTCATATTGTGTTGTCTTGGTTGTGTGACCTCTATGTTACATAAAGCCTGATGTAACAAGAGTAAGATGCCGTACCTACTCTGAAGTCTGAACAGGCTGATCCATGATATTGATATTTTGGTATGTGGTTTTATTCTGTTTCTTCAGAAGATGATTTTGCTTTTTTCTTCTGTGTTTACAGTGCAAAGGGTTTCCAGCACCACCGAATGACAAACGGAGCCATGAATGTGGAGATTGGAAATCCAGCTTATAAAATTTATGAGGGAGACCCAGATGATGATGCAGGAGAGCTCCTGGATTCAGACTTTGCTTTGGACCCAGACAAGGTAAAATGTTTATAAGATATGGCGCAGTAAGGGGCACAGGTGTCTATGGCCACTGTTTCTGTTTAATTAAATCTCAATATGAAGAGTCTTGTGAGAAGTCTTACAAAAAGTGAGATCATATTCTCTGTTTAATTAAATAAAATGTACAACTATTTTCTTCTTTTCTTCAGCCGACCAACTTCACAAATCCAGTGTATGCCACCTTATACATGGGAGCCCACAACAGCCGTAACTCTCTGGCCAGCACAGATGAGAAGAAGGAGCTGCTGTCCCAGGGCGATGACGACATGAGCGACCCGCTGTCGTAGAGCTCAGTCAGGAGTGAACTCTGCCAGAATTGTCCTGATCGGCCGATGAACTGCTGAGCCAATAAGCCGTCTCATCTTATGCCTTTACCCATAAAAAAGAAAACTACAAAAAAAAAGAAGAACACTGTACAATATGTATAAAATGAAGGACTACTTTTTTAAGTACTGGCAGTATTATATTTTGTTCTTTGAAAAAAAGAAAATCGTCTGGTGACGAAAAGGAGTCATTTTATAGACATTTATCCAGTTCTTTTAAAATTTTACTCACCATGCTCCTCACAGCTCTCCTCCCTTGTCATGCATATAGCCACTACCTCTGTGCAAACGTAAAGGATAGAGATACCAATGGCAGTGGAACAATTTTAATTTTTTATTTTTGTATGAATTGTATAGGGAAAAAGAATATTGTTCCATCATAGGTAACATTGCCAGCTTGTGTGTCTGGAGAGGAAACCGCTCACATGAATGCTTCCTGGATGCTGGTGGGGCTCGTTTACATGATGTGTATTATGTATGTTGCTGCTGCTGAAAGTCTGACACAGGAGAACACAGGGGAGGACCGAGGAGCAGCATCAGACCTGTCTGTTGATTGTCTCAAAGAACTACATCCAAGTGATTGTCTTTCACCTTCTTGCACAGACTAAAGTTATATATTTGCATATATATGAACCTATTAACAAAGTGTCTTGAGAATATACCCAGGAATACAACTGTCAGTAACAATAGCAGTCTGTACTTTTATCCGTTTATTTTAGCCATCGTAGAATTACCAGTAGGAGACGAGTGAGTCTGTGGCAGTGTGTGGTGGATGAACATGATTGTATAAAAGTCACATTCCAGGTTTTAGTCTGGGATGGATCTGTGGCCTTGGATTTGCCTATGGCTGGACACTCTCCTCAGAGCGGCTCTGAACTCCGTTCTGGGCTGAGAGTCAAAGAAGCTTCTGTGAATTTCCGGTTATCATTAAAATGCAATCTGTGACAAATAAACTAGCAAAGGATGGTTGCATTTATTTAGCTTTGTTCCATGTCTTTGATTGTAAATCTACTTGCAGGAAAGGCCAGGGAGACCGTTTGATGGTACGCTTTTGTGTGGGAGATTAAACCTTATTTTAATTGTATGTGATTACATATATATGTAATGTAGGTTGACGCTTGATGCTAAGCATTCCCAGGAAGAGCACTGATCAGCTTCCTGATAGTATTCCTTTGTAATTCCTTTGCCTTGCTGCTAATGCTAACCATCTGTCTGTCTTCTGTCAGCCTGGACTTTTAGCCTTTGAAGTGTTGCTTTGTGTTGCACCATGCTGCTTTTATCCTAGGTTTTATCAGCCATACCTGCCAATGCTCTGCATGGTGCACACACATATTTTAGCCAACAGACTTTCTTTGCTCTTCACATGTTAACAGTATTGATCATTTATTTTTTTAAGTTTGGCATTGTTAATTTTCATCACAACATGGAAACTAAAACAATCATCTTTGGTTTGAGGATCTATTTGATGGCAAACCCACATGGATATTTGTGGTCACAATTGTTTTGTTATGATTACATTTCATTTTGATATAAGAAATTAAATGGATTTTTATAGTAGAACTGTATGGTGGCTCTGTCCGTCATTTGAAGAAACTGTGGAGCAAGAAACCCGTCTCAACTCTTGCTTAAAATCTTGAAAAATAAACCTCAGCTTAAAAACTATCCAAGTGCAAAATAAAACAAAAGGTGTGAGAATTGCTTGTTTGTTGATTCACCTCAAATTACACCAAAATATATCTTTAGTTACAATATTCCATATTTATTAACACAAAGTGTCTTCAGAAGGATCAATATAATCTTAGCTTTCTTTATAAAAAAAAAAAAAAGGTTGATTGGAATGCACATTCATAACAAAGTCCATCGAAACAAGTGTCTCATTTACAATACACCCAATGTAGTGTTTAACAGGTCCCTTTGTGTCTCTGGACACTCCGTACAGGATATTTCTATGCCAGAGGCTTATATAAAAGGAAGTAGCAACAGAAACATCCTTCACCACCAGACCTACTGTGAGTGTAATAATATCAGAGAGAAAATAGCAGTTCATTTGTTTTTCTTCATTTGTCACTTTCAAGGCGTCACTGATGCGTGACAGAAAGCTTTGTCATATAAAAAAAAGGCAAATCTGAACATGAATGTCATTTGTAGCTGCAGCAGACACACTTACAATGGTGTGCCGTGGAAAAAGCTTACATTTGGATCTTCAGTCTTTGCATATTTGAAGTACAATAAGACAAAAGTTGTACTATAAGGCAATACAAATATAACTTTAACAAATTAATGATTATGGCTGACTTGCATGGCGTAACACTGTTTACACTAAAGGCACTTTTGACACAACATTTTAAACATTTGATATATTTTGGCTTGCCTAGCATTGCTGCAAACACCTGTAATGATGATTCTGAATGAGGACAGTTATTCCAAAACGGTGTCCAAACATTTAATGTTTGAAGACGAGCTTCCCAGCAGCAGAGTTGGCATCTTCCCTTGGTGTGTCCTGCTAAGAACTGTATATTGTAATAAACAACTCTTGGTACAAAAGGCAAGAAAGCACTTTTTCTGCTGTGTGGTCCAACAGCCAGTTCAGTTTTGAAACGGCCCTTTTACTTGGTGAGTTCAAGTGGAAAGGACTACTGTGTCTCTTCAATCATTCTTTTTCTCTTTAAGTGGCTTAGACAGGCCTCCATAAATAAATAAATTACCCAGCAAAACAAGGCCTATGTGGCCCCCTTCGACATCTGTCACCTCACGTTGCACACGAACCACCAGGAAGACCAGGGGAGGAAGAGGGTTACGGGCAGGAGAAGACAGGGCAGGTGGTATAAGTAACTTTTAAGTATTTTAGGGCCTCTTCCAACCGTTCCGGATCAGTGCGTCAGCTCGCAGGAAGGGCTGGTTTCGGAGATCTGTGAGCCGGCAGGGAGACATGGGGACACACATGTTAGATCGTCTGCACATTCGTTACCATTTAATAGGTATATAATAATGACAAAGGTATATTGGATGTTAGAAGACTAGAGACAATTAATATGCATGTTATTGCAACAGTCCCATCACCTTGTATTCAAATTGAATGGTTTTGGGAATGCCAGTTCAACAAAAACTACATCAGCATAATTATTATTGGTACAAAAGGTTGGTCGACAGGCTCTAATGGCAAAACTGAATAGCATTTTCCCTTTTTTTGGGTAATGCCTTAGAGCTTGCCGACCAAAATGCAGTTATTACATGTAGCACAGACACACATTGATGACAAGAGGATAAATGAACGACACTGGACAACATGCAACATATAGTATCTATATAGTATCTAAAAGGGGTGATGGTGATAAGCAATTGCATAAAAAAACAACTTATTCTGTAACATTTAAGTGTCAATAGCAGCACTATATTTCAGAATCAGAATAGACTTTATTCCCATTGTCAGTGAGAGGATTTATAGACTAGGAATTACTGATGTGGTCAGTATTTTGTTATGATTAAAATTTACAAACAAAATCAGCTAATAATTACATTATATTGCAATCTGGAGAATAGATCATCTACCGACATAACACAATGCACTCTGTATCAGTATAGTTTACAAATGGTTTTGATTGGGAAACCTTGTCTTTGAATTCAAACCTACAAATGACAATGTGGCTGCCTTATGCACTAATACCATAACAGTTAATGTCAAGTCATTTTATAATTGAGTCTAAAAACTTCTTCATGTTTGTTTTTTTTAATATTGGTTTTCAAATAGTTTATGCTTTTATTTTATTTTTAAAGTTTGTTTAGTTTGTTTCCTTTTGCATTCAGAGCAGTAGCTGAAGCAGCTGACATCACGGCAGCAGAGCACAACAGCTGGAGGGCCAAGCAGAAGGCCATTGTTCAACCAAGCTATGCCTTTCTTACCCTCTCATTGTGGAAAATACTGTCATGTATCTTCTTTTGAGCTGGAAGTATGGAACAAACAGTGGTGGATGAGGAAAGAAGAGTGAATTATTAGTGGGAAACACCAACACCATAGACAGGTTAGTCTCATAGAACAAGGCAGTGGTCACCATAACATGGCCAAACCTCTTTCCTCATAATTGCTGCATCTAAGATTGTTAATGTTTGTTCTTAAAGGTACACTGCATAACATTTCACCTGATAAATAGAATAAAATACAAGCATTTATTTTATTACAGTTGAAAAATGCCTTAAAAATGAACAAACAAACATGTGTCGTTGCTGTGAACGGGTCACGTCTCCTAAGACCTGACTTGTAACTTTTCTGGGGGCGGGGATGTCTCCAGCTCGTCTCTGTGGAGATGTTGACTAAATGCCAAATATTAGATTATTAGAAAAGGTTAGATCCTTATTCAAATCCATTCTTTAAAAGATATCTCTGACATTTGGAGCATGTTTTGTACTGTTGGAGTCAGCATGTTATGCAGTGTACCTTTAAGCATGTCATGCTAGATTATTTAAGTTAATTTACTGTCTACAGACACTTGTGCTATATTAATCTTTAATATAGTCACACAGTTTTCAAAGTCAAATGTTCTGATTGACTTTGTTTAAAGACGTTTGGCTCATAATAGAAGTGAATAGAAGTGATAAACAGATGACCAATGAAAGCCCACGTTAGATGACAGTGCTTCGAGATGTGTTTGATATAAAGGGGAACATGCTGCATGCACAGGAGGCACACTGGTCCTGAACAACCTTGGCATAGGGGACAGGGCTAGCAGTTGGCGTCGTCACAGAGGTTGGCTTCACAGAAGAACCGTGAGCCGCGTTTAGCAGTGCGGGCTGTGAAGGGCACGCTCTTCAGTACTGGGGAGGAGGGGGAGGGAGAGAGAACAGGTCACACCAGAAACAATGCATTTAGGATTTTATGGTCCATCTTTTGGGATTATGAATAATTAAGTGGAAAATGTCTTTCTGTTTGGACTAATAAGCAAAGAGAAAAAAAGCTGATCATAAACCTGTGGACAGTAGTCGGGAGAATCAATGCTTCTCAATATTCCATCATGGCTCTTTTGTGCAACAGCATCTCTAGATATGAAATACTGCTATATTTCAAACTATAGTAGATACTGTGCAACTCGTGTAGAAAGTCATATGGCATTTGCTGCATTATAAATGGTAATGGGCATTTATTGCTTGACTGACTGTACATAGAGTCGGTGCAGCTGTGGTTGCAGACGGCTCGTCATGGAACTAATGAATGCTGTGCTCCAGATGTGCTGGGGTCTGGACCACATAGCACAAGGTGCACTGCAGTGGAGCAGAGCAGTGAATAACTACAGTCATCTTTGGTCTGCGCCGAGTAGGGCTCTTGTTCCCAACAGGGGGCCTGCTAAGGATCCTGTCTGTCCCACCTGTGATGATGTCCTCTATAGTGCCGTCTTTCCCCTCATAAACAGGCCTGTGGTCTTTGGCCTGACGCTTGCGCAGCTCTGCGATCAGCTCGTGCTGCTGCTGCCGCTTCTTTTGAGCCTGGACCTGCACCAGCAGAGGGCACACCAGTCATTCGCTGCACACCTCAGAGATATCCTTAGCTCTGTGTTTCTGCATCTGATTTTGTTGTACCTTGGGGTCTTGCTCTTTAGCCTCTTGAGCAAGTAACTTCTCCCGCATGGCTTCTTCCTGCTTTTTCCTTTGTTCGTTCCCCTCCACTGCATCCTGTTGGGAAAGGTTGAAACAGAATGTCAGCAGCATGTTCAAGTCAAACTAGGGCATGTTCTCTTAATCACAACAATACAGGTGAAATTCAGCTTATATAAGTGAATAAAGACAAATTATTAGCATTTCCCTTTAAATAGACACAGATATCCTTAGACTGCACATTGACTTGAGCAGGCCACATAAATCCTGAGTGAGAACAATCTAAGGAAGTGTGCAGTGCGTTGGGGCAGGGCGAGGCTGCCCTGGGCTAAAGGGGCAGAGGCAGCGCTGGGGTAGGGACCAGTCTAAACACCACAGCTGCTCCTCCGTCAGACCCAGCTGGCCCTTCCTGTTATTTGGTCACCGACTATGACCACGTCCTGCTTTGCCCTACTGTGCTCCAAATGACACATTCAGTTTGCAACAACAACAGATCATTCAATCAACCAGATAAAACTGACACTGAAATTGATACGTTAGCTGATGGCAGTAGTGCTTACCTTGTATGCTCTGATAAACCGCACAAACACAGGGAAAAACACGGAGGGTGGAGTCGTCTTGGCACTCTCTCCAAAGTAGTTTACCACATTGTTGAAGGCTTCCTAGAATAGAGCAGAAGACAGCACCGGGGTGGAAACCAGTTTGTAAATACTGTCAGTTCAGTAGCAGTTACTGTTCTTCATTACAGATTACAGGCGCGCAGCTGCAGCCACACAGCTTATTATTTTCCAATGTATGCTTTGAGTGAAAGGAGGTGTGACTTGGACTGGATACCTCCGCAGTCTTGGCATCCTTCTGCAACTTGTCCAGCTGTGTGTCACTGGCCTGAAGAAACCCTTTAAGGACGGAGTGATCATGAAGACTGCACTCTCTTCGAATCAGATCCATGCCCTTCCCCAATTCCCGCACATCGAGTAGCACATTTTCCAAGGAAACTGTAAAAGAAGTCGCAAGAACATGTGAAACCAAATAAGTTGGGGGGAAAAAACTAATTGTCTAAGTGTGATGTCACTTACCTGCTGCAGCTTTATCCACAAAGTGCAGTTCATTGTAGAAATTGGCCAATTCTGGATACTTCTCTTTTGTAATGAGTGCTATGTAGTGAAGCAATGTCATTTTTCTATCTGTTGACTTAGTGTCCAGTAGCTATGAAAAGAAATTGAGTTTGGCCCAAATTAGTGAAAGCTATGCAAGTAAAGATTTTGTGCAGACTTAACTTACCAGATCTAGACTTTGCAATTTGAAACCATAAACGCTCCCCCTTTTGCTACTGTTCATGTAATTTCCCAAGGCCAGGATAATCTACAGTAAACAGATAAAGTGTCACAGGCATAAAGAAATTCCAGTGCAAATACTTTGTGAAAAAACTCTCTACCTCGAGCATTCTTTTCAACTTAGGCGCTGATTTGACCGAGCCCGAAGCGGCTATGATTGCGTTCAACTGTGGCGTCAGCATGTTGACATTGTCCCCAAAATTCCCGACGAAAGTGATGATGTTCATTCTTTGCGTGAGCCTCTCGATCTTGCTGAACAAGAGCATGAAGCGATCCTCCTCTGCCAGCTGGTCGAGCGGTCGCCTCTCACGCTCGTACTGCCGCAGCACCTTCACCTCCGACTCCGTGGGCAGGAAGCGCATCAGACACTCCACAAAGTCCACCGGCAACGCCTTCAGGTCGAATCTAAACAGACAGAGTTAAAATGAGGGGGGCACAACGGGATCTCGATTGTATAATGCGTGATGAATACACACTTCTCTATTGCTTTACAAATCTCCTCGCTCGTCTTGTTGGCCTTTCGTAGCGTGATGGCGAGGTTCTTGGAGCGATTGGCGTCCAACAGAGTGACTTTGTTTTGGGTTTTCTGGGCCACCTTATTCTTTGTGGCAGAAAGATCAACAATAGGACCCTGAGCTCTGGTTTTGAAGAGCTCCTCAAACCTCTCCAGATCCAGTTCCTACAAAAAATAAAAAGCTAAATTTAAGATTCTGTTATGACTGACTATGTTAAATAAGTTTTGTTTCATTTACCTCAAGCACACGTTCATCGTCGATTTCATTGAAGACTGTGCCATTGATTTGATTCGGTTTCAGAGCAGTCCAGTTAAACACAGGCAGACGGAACTTTGTTTTGATGGGTTTCTTTATCTTTATAGCTATTGAACAATTCAAGTCAATCTTTGTTTCTAAAATTTCAACAAAAAGGCACTTTCCTTGCATATTTTGTCTCCTCTTACCTGATAAACCAGTGCTGAAAATGACAGAAGGAGAGGTGCCTGGCAGAGGGGGAGCTAGAGGTGGAGGCGGAGGAGGTGGGACCGGAGCACCAGGACCTGTCGTGAATAAGAGATATATGATCAATACAACATAGCCGGATGTTTTATTTCGTTGTGAAACGAAGCGTTTGAGGTTTCCTCATTAACATGTGCACACACAGGATACTGTTTATTTCCTTTTCCTGTCTGGGCTGAACAGTCCAGTCACAACCTGCCACCTGCCTGGCACATATTAACAAAAACTGAAACAGGTCTGCTTAGAGAGTACAATGGTCTGTGCAGCTGGCTTTCTCACCAGAGTGTAATATCATGGCATGACTGTTACCTGTTGTGGTGGGGAGAGGAGGAGGGGGCGGAGGCGGAGGAGGTGGAGGGGGTGGTGCTTCACTGGCCGGTGGTAGACTGAGATCTGGACCTCCTGGTTCAGTCACAGGAACTGTAGAGCCCAAAGACAGCTGCCCAATGTTTCCCAGAGAGATCCCAGCTGGCCCCACACCCAGAGGCTCAATGGAGATGTCTCCATCGGGCTTCTTGTGCAGGCGGATGGTGCCCTGCTGCTCCAGCTCCAGCAGACGCCTCTCGATGTTGAAGTGCTTCTGGAAGGCAGCATCCTTCTCCTTGATCACTCTCCTAAGTGTGCTGACCTGGGTGTTGGTGAACTCATAGGTCTCCTGTAGCATCACCAGGGGGTGATAAAGAGCAAAAAAACAATGACTGCAAAAGCTAAAGTAACATCCTGTTTCCTCCTGACCTAATTTGCAATCACAGCAATTTAGCAAGGCATCTGAACCTGATCTTAGCTACCAAACACACACATACACACACACAGTAATCTCCTCCCCTGACTTGTCCAACTTACCCGAACTGCATGAAGTTCCTTATCCTTTAGAATTAGCACCTTCTCCAGATCAGCAACTTTCATCATTGTCTCATTCTCCACCTCCAGAAGCTTCTCTGTAACCTGCAAACAAAAGACAAGAGAGATGTGCATTCACATATTGATCTGCAGCCTGGGCATCTCTCCCAGATCTCGCTCTCTCCTATACACTGCATCATCAGAGCGAAATAGGATATGGTGAGCAGCATGACACAGCATAAGGTTGGTAGAGCCTGTACTTGTGGAGACATTTTAAATACATGTTTCATTGGAATTCACATGGACTCCAGCTCTCCTCCTCCTTCATTCCAGAGTCCTGAGAGAGGAGTTTGTTTTGAAATTCTTCAAATTATGTCAGGCCTGCCTACGACCTCTTCATGTGAAGATTTCTATGCAAAGCAGCGTGGGATATGACAAGGGCAACTCCCAGAGAGAATGAGGCAACATGAGAACAATGTAAAGATTGTCACACACTGTATATGTTCAGCTGTTAAATAGAGTTATGATGCTAAACGCATGAATGGAATTCAAGCACACGGAAAGAAACATAGAACCAGACTGAAACAATGTAGTAAGGTTCAGCAGGTGACGCACAGCTATCTTATTACTGAAACAGTAAACAGTGCAGGTGCAGTGGGTGGGGACTTACATGGGACAGGTGCTCTTCCAGCTCCTCTACTTTTTCAAGAGCCGCATTCTTCGTCTCTGCATCTTCCAGTAGACCTCCCACGTCAAACACATTATCCAGGTAGGCCTGGATCTGCACTGAGAGCTTGTCACTTTCTGTATGCTTAGATTTCTGAAAAAAAGGCCAGAATTAGTTTATTTAGCAAAGCGTCCATGGCTCCAGACAGAGAACAGTCTGTTGTATCCCCTTACCTCTAAGTAATCGTCCAGTCCTAATTTTGTGAATTCAAATTGCAGATGTACTCTGAAGTTCATGTCCTCCACTGAGTGCACCACGATGTTGATGAACTGCATACACGCAACCTACGACAAGTGTCCACTCCGGTTACACATGCTGTGTATCCCAAGATAAATTAGTCTGATCTTTAATGTAATTTCAATCTTACCATGAAGTCAATGTTTCCCTCTTCACCGCGGAAATAATCCATCAGTCTCTCAAAGCGATGCTTCTCTTTACAGACCTACAATGTAAATATATGACTAAAATTAGTTTAGGGAGCAAACTTTCATGGGAAAGTTATTTTCTGTGCATAGTTTAACACTGCTTAAATCAAAAGTAAATATTTTAACATAATAATCCCAACATTTTGTTTTCATTTTGACTGATTGCACGTCTGTTAAAAATGCTTCAGGAAATGCAGCTTAATTGTGCTTAGTAAATGCAATTTCATAAAAATAGGAGAAACAAGACATATTTTGACTATTGAGCCAATCAGTTGTGTGTTTTAGGGGCTTAGGCTGCAAAACAATTGTTCTGTTGCTGAGTTTTCAACTGTGTCGGCAGAAACTGTGAGCTGATATTTGTGCTCCACTGGTTTCCATCAGGGACTTGATCCTTATCTTTGTTCAAGGTTTGGTTCACATCGGAGTCCTAATGAGCATAATGACCTTAGACAGACCCCTCACACCCCCAGCATAACTGAAATCCCCCAGATTACTTCCAACTTCCCCTGCAGTATTTTTACTCATAGCATGGTCATGCACGTGTCAATTTTAATTTGTATTACATAAGCACAAAAATCACCTCTTTAAAGTTGTCAAAGGCTGAAAGTATGATTTCATGTCCACCTCGAACCAGACAAACAGCCGCCAGCAGCTCAAGGACTAAAGCTTTTGTTCTGGGGAAAAGATTCATCAATTTAAATGTGGAAAAACAGGCGACAACACACTCAAACTTATATAAACAGTTGATAGTTATTATTTGTCCATGATGTTGCAAAAATCTAACTTTTTTCAAATTAAAGTAAAGGAAGACACTACAGGCATTTATTTTTGTTAATTTTAACATATAAAGTTTCATCTTCAAATAAATAAATTAAAACATTGCACTGATGCAATGTTTTTTCATAGATTTACACATTGTAACTTCAAAGGCCACATTTTTTGCCATTGTGTTTTTTTAGACTCTTGCAACAACATCTCCACGTTAATAGCTCCTACAGACTTCACACTTTACGGTCTTGGATGTAATTTTGAAGGTCTGCTCAGAGGGATTTTTCATATTTAATTCTTAGCCTGATTTATTGCGTTTTGAACCTTGAAAAACAAGGCCCAATACGGGAAACGTTGCTGATTTGACCCTCATGTGGTCAGATAAGAGAAAGTTGCAACTCAGAATTACTTAACACACTTAATTTTATTGAAAGCCCTATATTTTGGCATAATGAAAACCTTGATTCAAGTCACTAACTCCAAAGGGGTCAGTTTTTACAGTGGACCAAAACATAATTTTCTTCATTTCAGAATCAGCAACATTTCCTGGATTCACCCACAAGGCAAAATTGGAATTTTTACAGATTTATTCCCTAATAGCTAGCTTATTCAAAAACTAAACACCATATCTAAAACCCCCACTGAACAAATGTTTGTAACTAATATATCAGCAAAATTTAAACATGGTTCTATCCATTATTTAGAATTCATTGCAGAAAATAAAGATCATTTTGAAGAAAATACCCTATTTCCATATGAAAACACTAAATGACAGGAAACTTGTAATACATTTGTTTCTCATATTTATGTCAGTAATACACAGTAAAGGTTTCAAATTAATATCACTCAATTACATTTTTTCCCCTATTCACCTGCAGTGTTTAACGTCACTAAATAGTTTCATCTGAGCAACAGGGGCCTAACACTTCAATAGTAATTAAAACTGGGCAGGTGTTTTCGTCTGCTCCCTTTAACGTTCATTATGAAGTGATCAGCTCCTGCGGTTCACCACTAATCCCTCTTTAGTAAACATTCCTCTAACCGCCTCTGATCCCTGAGTTCAGACAGAGCGGAGCACCGCAGAGAATGAAAAGCATATCATATGAAGTGGCTGCAGGGTTTCCCCCCATTGTTTGACCCAGCCCAGTGTCTATAAGGAGAGGGGCCTCTTACCTCGAGTTCTTATTGTTTAAGCTCAGGGCAATTTCATTGACTGCGTGTGCATGAGACATCACCATATTGAAGCCATACTGTGGAGAAAGATGACAGGATGTGGTCAGAAAACTACACTGAGCTGTATTCAGGCAGCAGGACAAGCTGAAGAGAACACAAGCAAAAGTAAATGCTGTATTTATAAATCTTATATACAGAGACATAATCACAATTATTTTATGAATTACATAAAACAAAAATAAACAGTCTGAAAAGTCCTATTAAACGAATGACCAATGAATCTTTGATACCTGGTAGTTCATGATGGCTCGTAAACACATGATGCACACATGAACGTCATCTTTTTGGCTCACGAGGCGCGAGTTTTTGATGGTTTTTGTGTTTGAAATCGTGCCATAGCTGCAACACATGGAAACGGTTAATGCCTGATAATAAAGTGATGATACTGATAGACTTCTTCAGCTTCTCGGTGATTTATTCCTTTGACTGAGCTCGATGCGTGTTTGAAATGTGACACGGAAAGTTGCAGAAGAAAATAAAAGAATGAGGCCAGACAGAAAAATCATAGATGGTTTTTGAGGTTGCAGATGCATCATGGGAAACGGCCGAGTTCTGCTGCTGTCAGCGGACTGGGCTCCGTGTGCAGACAATCACTCCATGCAGTCCTATCATGTGCATATCAACCAGCTGTTTAACATCGGTTTCATAGCAGCATGTGATGAGGCGTTTTTAAATGACACAGTCCTTAGATACAGCATGCATGAAATTCAAACAAGTTGTTAATAATCAATTTACTAAATGGCCTGAAAGATTTATTTTTATGTTGTTTTTAGAAGGATCGAAGAAGAATTGCAAGAAATTAAGAAAACAGTGTTTCTCAGATATTTTTCTCTATTCTCTATTTTCTCTGTGGTTTTTATTTTTTATGAGGCTTTGGCGGTGATACGTGTTTAATGAAAATGTCATTTATTGCCTTTATATTTAGTCTTTTAAGGCCCTTTACCTGATTTTTCTGTTTATAAATAATGAAAAAGGGAGTTTGCGTTGTGGAAAGCTTCCCAACTTTCACGGAGAATAATACTGTCAGGGTAATGCATTTCATAGAATATGAATGATAACACCATAACCTTTATTTCACTCATGGTTAGTGGTTACGTGAAGCCATTTATTGTCAAAAAACCTGTTTGTTTACGCTTTTCAGCGAGAAACAAATGTCCCTGATCAAAAGTTTACATATTGTGCATCTTGAAACAAACATAATTTTTGTCAGAGAGTCCTGTATTTCAGCTGAAGTGAGTTTTTCTTTGCTCCTGAACAGTTTTCCTGGCAGTTGTTGAAGGTCATGTAAATGTTAGATCAGGGATATTTGAGTACTTTCTTTTTTTAAAGAGTAAACTCAGTTCTTTGGCAATAAATGTCTCCGCACAACCACTAACCATGAGTGGGGAAAAAGATTCTTGTGTTATCATTCATATTCTATGAAAAATGGCCAAAAGATTAAAAGGGGATGTAAACTTATGAGCACAACTGTATACCACAACAACTAGCCTGCTAATTCATGAAAAATAAAAAGGGTTTATAATTACAGTGTACAGTGCTCAAATGTTCTTCTAGAAGAACAAATCTGGTGTAGAGCCTTGAAATATTCCAAGACCAACAAACTGTTCAGCCTGTTTAAAGACCACGGGGGACAAAATAGTCTATGCCGTTAAAATATGCTATTTTGTGGCCGTGTGGCGCCAGATTTAACGCTTTGAAATCATGCTTAGTACAGTATCAGGGCCACAAATCTGATGTAAATGAGATCATTTTACGTGAGTGGAAAATGCACAAATAACTGGTCTGCTGATCCACTTTTGTACGTACTACTCTACTGTTTGCACATGAGCAAATGCTTGGTAAACGACCCCCCGTGAGGGATGGCCATAGATTCTATAGTAAATTGGAAATACACTGAAATGCCCACTTGAAACTCCACATAAACATGTGTGTATATAAAAGAGATAACAAGAATCAGGGTTGCTCCACTGAACATATGCTGCACCACACAGCTGGCTTTCATCTCTCACATCTGGAGGAGCATTTACCAAAAAAGCGAAAGGTCAAAGACTTCCATTTCCATCCGTGATGCTGCTCAGGGCTTTGATTGAATTTGTATAGAGCGAGTTGGCTGTTCAGGTCACAACAGGGGTCACGGCTGATTTACCCGATAAATAATTGCTAAAACTGAACAGTCATGGCCAGCGGTTTGCAAACAAGTTACGAGTACGAAGCATTCAAGGTTAGCAGAGCGAGGCGGTAACGCGGACGAAGTAGGTCGAAGCGGGACAAAGCTTTTGCAGATACGTACCGCAGGACAGACTGACGGGCCGAACGCACCAGAGTGTTGCAAAACGGCTGAGTGCTCGGATTGTGCAGGTCTTCGATTGACCTGCTCCACGACCTAGACTTGTCCAAGAAGCTGTCGTCCCCATTCTCCAGCCCCTCAAAATCCAACCTGCACGGCCACAAAGCGGGAAGCCAAAAAACGGAAGAGGCACCGGCGGAGACAAGAGGAGAGAAGCAAGGGAGGAAGTTATAGATTACAGCAGCCTGGGGTTATCACAAGAACTGTCTTCAAGCTGCAGCACAACTCAAAGCTCGGGAATACAAGCAACATACTGTATACATCTGCACTGCGTCACATCACAGTTACACGCATTACGGCGTATAAACATAAAGAAAAGGCCCAGAGCACTTTTTAAGATGCACAAGCAGCTCATTAGCCCCGTGTTACACCAGCAGCTGTGTCCATATCCCAGGCCACATCCACAGAGGAAAGGCAGGGCTGAGGAATGGTGCGTGTGTGTGCGTAAGGGTTTGGACAGGAACACTCACATGACGGCGCACTGGGCAAAGGAGAGGTACTCCACCAGGATGTCCAGGCCGCGGTTTTCATCGTTGAGAAACTCCCTCACCCACCTGTGACGCACAAGAGACAGATATATGAGCGGGACATGCGTAGGACAACAGTAACTGCAGAAATATGACCTAATATGTGCATCCAGACGTCAAGGTTTGAAGGGAAATTTACTTAGGGCTGTGCTCAATGTATCGTATCGGCAATATATCGTTGAAGAGTACTTGACAATACATGTATCGTTTCAAGACATCTGTTTTGTGATACGCAAAGAAAAAAATAAAATACATTTAATATACTTGTTTGACCCAATGGCTAATTCAGAAAGTATCACAACACACATGAACTACTGCAATAACAGCGTAATAAAAAAACTTCTATTTAGTGAGCCATAACATCATTTTTATATGTTTCTTTGGAATATGTATTGTATTATGGACTCTGTACCAGGACACACTTGTATCGCAATACGTATTGTATCGTGGGCCCTGTATCGCGATACGTATCGTGAAGTTGTTGGCAATACCCAACCTTAAATTTACTTCACAATAGTATCTTCACGCTTTTTTTTGTTTTTATTTACTGTATTTTCTGAACTATAAGTCACACCTTTTCTCAAAGTTTGGCTGGTCCTGCGACTTATACTCAGGCGCGACTTATATATTAATTAATATGTTACGTTAACATACCAGACACCTATTCAGTTTGTTGTTTATGCTTCATGTAGCTGAATAACCATTAATGTATTACATTAGCAAACCTTACACCTATTCAGCCTGTTCTCTATTCTATTGTTGTTATTATTAT
>OMNZ01110622.1:31099-48395 GCA_900303255.1 Lesueurigobius sanzi
AGAGAGTGAAGAAAACAAAATGGGAATGCACAAAACAAGGAAACATTTTTTTGTGGCTCGTGTCTAGTTTCAGTGGAAGGACGACATGCAATATTACCACTTGCTTTTTGTTGTCACTCCATTACAAGTTCCTGAATATGGTGAATAGGAACAGTGCTTATAAATAATCCAGTGCCGTTCTGGGAAAATAAACTTAAATGCAGTTTTATTTTTTACAATTGTGATAGGTTTTGCGATGTATGTTACTAAAGATAAAGAGTGAGAACATGTTTAATTATTTGCATTAACATTGAGGGAAGACTGAAATATGAACTGCTAAACAAATACATATTTTATTCATTTGAGAACGGACTATGGTCTTTACTCCAGGCTTTATGATCGTAAATACCAGAGGAGACCGATTTTTGTTTTGTTTTCGGAAACATGCAATTATAAAAAATGAGGGCTGCATAATGAAAAAACCTCTCACATGAGATAGAGTTGTGAAACGTTGCGATAACAAAATTATTACGATATTGAACTAAACCCTTTCATTGTATGGTCACGCTTGTGCTTCACAGCCAGAAGGTCCTGGGTTCGATTCCTGGACCAAACAGGGCCTTTCTGTGTGGAGTTTGTATGCTCTCCTCGTGTCTGCGTAGGTTTCCCCTACCACTAAAAACATGTACAATAGTTCAGGTCACCGATGAGAATTGGTTCTCAATCGGCCCTACCTGGTTAAAAAAAGGTCAAATGAAAAAAAATGTTATTTGTTTTTCATTTATACGTACTATACATTTTAGGAGTTTACAAAAAATGTGTCATCCTCAGTCTATTGTGATTTTGTGATGTATTGTGGCTTGTTGCTACTGACATTTCATCAGCTAATATTGTATTACAAGTACAATATTTTTTAAATATATTCAATATATTGTGCAGCCCTAATAAAAATGAATGCAGTTTTTGCAATTTGCTAATTACGACCATAAAACTTTCATTGTGCAGCTTTATTCAGGCATAATATCAATTTGTAATACTTGAAATACTTGAGCAGTCATAAAGAGGCTTTCAAGGTGAAAACTTTAGAATTAAAGTAAACAAAAGCACTCAACCCCCTGAAGAAAGTGGTTTAGTGGGTTAGGTTGGAGGTTAAGGAGGCATGACGAGTCCCAGAGGGTAACCAGGCCCCGAGATGAGCACTTAAGTCACGCACCACACCGGTAAACTCCTGTGTCTGCTGCACTGACCCCCGAGTCTGTCATGGCTCTGTCCTCACTTCAGAGAGGACTGGGGCAACTCCATCTGCCCCAAACCTGACAGCCCCCCTAATCCCAGCTGATTTAGTCCTGTCCCGAACCACAGTCTGTGACCCTGGGCCATGAGGAGATGAGAGTTCACAGTGACCGGAGGAGAAGAGGGAAGAGCGATGGGATTGTGAAGGTTCCGGACTTTCCTACTTCCTACTTATCCTCTCATAAACGGAGTGAATAAAAAACTAAACATGCACAAAGTCTTTCTACTTTTGTGTTCCCAGGATTGTAAACTAAATTAAAATAACTCAAATTTGATATTGGTTAATTCACTTTTTGTTTTTGGTCCAATAGCCTAAACTAATTACTTACTATTAAATTGAAAGGAACAGACCGTGTTGAAACAATATAGTAAAATATTCCTTATTGTTATCGCAATCTGTGTCGCATATCACAAGTTTTGGGCATAAAAATGTAATGTAATGAACTGAAAAAATGCTGTATGTCAAAAATGTATACAGTTGTGGCCAAAAGTTTACATACCCTTTTAATCTTTTGGCCATTTTACATAGAATATGAATGATAACACAATTTATTTATTTTTTTCCCACTCATGGTTAGCGGTTGTGCGAAGCCATTATTGCCAAAGAACTGAGTTTACGGTTTTGAAATCATAATGAAACAGAAACTACTCAAATGTCCCTGATCTGACAGTCTTCATGACCTTCAACAACTGCCAGGAAAACTGTTCAGGAGCAAAGAAACACTCACTTCAGCTGAAACACAGGACTCTCTCACAAAACTGGCTAGTTTCAAGTTGAAAACAAACATTTTTTTTGACAATAAATGGCTTCACGCAACCACTAACCACGAGTGAAACAAAGGTTTTTGTGTTATCATATTAATAATTCATAACTTTTGTCCACAACTGTATATCACCAAATAGAAGCGCTTTCAGGACTCATCTGTGCCCCGTGTCGGCGCAGTGGGTGGGAGGGTCCAGACTGTGTCCCATACTATCTCTGAAGTGTTTACGCAGGCCACAGTCGGTTGTCATC
Source organism: Lesueurigobius sanzi (assembly GCA_900303255.1). Taxonomy (NCBI): domain Eukaryota; kingdom Metazoa; phylum Chordata; class Actinopteri; order Gobiiformes; family Gobiidae; genus Lesueurigobius; species Lesueurigobius sanzi. The sequence goes on from OMNZ01110622.1 coordinate 33,387, forward strand.
AGCTCAGAGTGAGAAGAGAGGAACGAGTGGGTGTTTCAGAGCTGGACATGCTGCAATTTTGACAGAAAACCCAAACTACAGCAAACCGAGAGAATGGTTCAACTTACTGTATACTGTACTCCAAAACTTTTTACAGACTTTTCACAAGCTCCTCACTTTTTATTCCCATTCAGGGTTATTGTCTTCAGACTTATTGCCACAACATAATCTTAAGTATGTGATTTACAGTCGGGGCATTTGCTCGAGGCGCGCAGACAACTGACTCATTCTTTCTTTTGGCTAGAAATGTACAAAATAGTATCCTTGCATGAAATTCAGCAGTGGGCCAGCTCCCGATGCAGTGACGGGTGTGAGGGAGCCAAGGCACTGATCCCTATCAAGGAGTGAGGCCAGCGAGGAAGCAAAGAAAACAGTTTCAAAATGGCTCCTGGAACGGCAATGTTTTCTTTACCGTTTTCTTTTAGCTGATCATATTTTAGACTTCTATCATGACAGGCCTGTGGGGTAGACATTTTTTTCACGAACCAAACCAAATTTCAAACTAAATTAGAAGACGTCCCTGTAGTTAGATAGAATTTAAGTTGAGTTTCCATCATTATTGTTTGTAAATGGATACATAGCCTACATTAAGGTGAGACATTGCAGGCAAAACTATTTATTTTTCAATTTGCAGGGTTTGGACATAATCTTTCCCATAAGGAGAGTAATATTATTCTCCGTAGAATTATATGGGAAACTTCAATGACCATTTTCTCAAAACGCATTTTAGGGTTATATTAAGGCTATCATAGGGATCATACATTAAAACATTTTTTTAATATATCATTTCACATTTCTAAGCTCAACAGAAGCAGATATTATTGTTTCTGTTCTATCTGCTACTTTCAATTGTAATGTTAACATCTCCACTACAGCACAGTATAGACTCCAAACTTTCCAGTCTTGGACTTAACAATATTGTGAAGGTTTGTTCAGAGGTTCAGAGATTTTTTTTTACAGATTTATTCACTAATAACTTTTTTTTTATTCAAAAACTAAACCAAATATCCAAAATCCGCTCTCAACAAATGTTTGAAACTAGTATATCAACAAAATAAAACCATACATTAACATGAAAACTTCAAAAATGTCAAAGTTATGTTATGTCTGTATTTTATACTTGTAAATGTGTACATATTCACAGATATGTATATTCCAGAGTACCTATATCTGGATTTCTTTCTTTATTCTATTCTCCCATCTATTATTTTGTTATTTTTATTGTAAGATACTATTTGAGCTACTGTGACAATGCAATTTCCCTTGTGGATCAATAAAGTCTGTCTAAGTCTAAGTCCAAATTATTAAAAAAAAAACCTCCTATGTCGTGTTCTTGTATAAACTCTTGTTTCGCCCTTAAATACATTTCTATTTCACTTTTTGTGGTAATCTATCATCTCTGACATCACTTCTTTTATTCTTAATCATATCACACATGCAGGTTTTGGGCCGTGGCTTGTGAGCACTTGTGACTGGACGGTATGATCATTGCTAATCTCATGAATGAGGTCATACTTGTATGAATCACATTATTATCTCATGTGTGACATAATTCAGCCCGAGCTGCTTTTTATTAATGAAATGTCAGTCGGCCTATTGTCTGCGTTCCTCTGTTCGCAAACACAATTGGAGGATGAGAGCTGAAGGGACTTCCTCCACTCTTCAGGAAATCAACAGAGATGGTTTGGAGCATGAGAAACACCAACCAAATGTAAGACACCACAAAAGCACTGCATATGGATGGAATATTGGCTTTCTGAGCTGAAAGGTAAATAACACAACAGAGTATGAGAAAACGCTGTCCTCTTTTCTGTTAGTGGACATCTGATCACTGCGTTGCTCGAGCGTTGTAATCTAAACCAGGCAATCATAACAAAGCAACAAAGCAAGAGCCAGTATCTCTCCTAAACAAAGCTCGACTCCCTCCAGTCGTGGGTGTCTCGCTATGCTGTTTACAAAACAGTAAAAGCTAGTGGTAAATGATCAAATCAACATAACAGGTAAAAGAAATAGTGGCCATTGTAATAGTAAACTTTCAGGACAAAGAGAGCTGAAGTGTTAATTCCAATACAGTGTTAAGTACATTGAAACTAATGTGTTCACACGTAATCCACTCTTTTATCTGAAAAGGTGTTACATCTCTTTCTCTTCTCTCATAAACCCAAGTCTCTAACCCTTGACCTCAGTTGACAGAAACCACCTTTCCTCCGGCCCCTTCAACACCAAGGAAAAGCCCTTGTTCAAAGCGAAATTAAAGCACACCCCTTAAGTCTTTCTCCTACTGTCAAATTCAAACCCTTTACTGCCAAAATATAATTGAACAAGCTTTTCATAAACAATATTCACCTTTCCTCAATCTGGATTAATTCCAAGTGCCCTAAATGCTAACAAATCCCATGTCTCCGTACCTCTGGTTGGGAAACAAACAGAACTCCTCAAAGAATCCAAGTTCTTCATATCTAACTTCAAATGGGTGATGGTAACATCTGGATAAGAATCAATTTCACAGATCTCTTTAACTTGTTAAGTATATGACAAAGGTAAGAACAAAACAGAAGCGCGAATACAAGCAAAAGTACCAAGTGCAACAGCTGCTACAATCAGCTGTTTTAACAAAAACTTGGTACTTTTGCTTGTATTCTCAGTCCAGTTCCTTTTTCTTATTAATATTGAGTCAGGCATATATGAGTAAAAATAAATATATATAAGAGAATAATCAAAAGTGACAGCTTTTTTAGAAATTAAAATAGACAATTGGTGATGAATCGGTGACGTGGACATCCTGTTTGTTCTGTGCGTCCATGCCGGGCCACGGGACGTCCCGGACAACAGCCCATATTCACTGGGAATGTGAGGAATGCAGGTACGTGAATGCCTCAATAACTCACACTGCCGGCCTTTTAACTAAGTGCCCTGTTTAAGACGTGAAGGTCGGCGGAGGAGAAAGGGGACTGTCCAGAGAGGCAGGGGGAATGTTTTAGAAGTTACCAGCATTGCAGCAGATCAAAATAAAAAAACAGAACAGAAAAACAAAACAGAAAGTCAAGGGGGAAAGTTCACAAGACCACATCACGGTCATGTGCTCATGTCTTCAGGCAAGGATTGTGGGAACTTTGGTGAAATTAGTAATTGTTCTCACCAGTTCCCACAATGACCAACAAAAATGAAGTGAACATCATTAGAAATATGTGGGTACTGTGGGCAGGCCTATATAGTATCCTCTGAATACGTAAAGACGTGGGGCCACACAAAAGCCACAGGGGAACAGGCCTCATTTAAAACAACACAGGACCACAGTGGCCACATTGTACCGAGGAAAGAAACCATGACCGCAAATCTACTGGAAATGCCCCAACACTACATTCAGGTGCTCAAAATCCATATGTAAGTAACCAATAGGAATAGAAACAAAGACACATTCTGCTACTCAAGTCTGAAACGCAAAAGTGTGCCGCAAAACTTCAGCCAATAAAATGACAAACTCAACACCCATTTTCCTTCATACATTTGAACTCAAGACTTTCTGCGTAACCTGTTGGTAGCACAAAAGCTATTCCCAGTTTTCCAACGGCTCAGCCCAACAAATAAATGAAATGAAACACTGTGCGGTTGCCTCAGTCACATCTGCTCTGTCGTGGTCTTGACCTTTGCTTTCTCAGATGTGCAAGTGGTGAAGGAGCATGCACTAAAACTGGCCATAAAGCGTAGCCCGAGGCCAGAGGGAGCCAGGTGGACAGCCATGTGCCGGGCTCCCGACACTTTCTGCCTTAAAACCGAGTTAACTGTTCTCACTTAGCGCCCATAATCTCCTTGCTTCCTGGGACACAGAGAGAGCGGGAGGCCAGATGCAAACCCGACTCCTCTCCAGCTGATGTGACGATGCAAGCACGTTTCGTTCAGCGGGGCACGCGTGAGAAAGGGCGGGACGTTTAATAGGGCCATAAATAAAGGCGAGCATTAAGAAAATAAAAGTGATAGGCTGTCCAATAAACACACGGGGCCCAGCTTGGCGGCATTAGTTCCAGTTGAGTGACACATATCAAGACAGTGCCGCTTTCATTCGCCAACATTCATCAAGGAACAGTGATATCAGACATGGCTGGGGCCCCCTTTGTCAACACGTCTGATTTAGCGAACCTCTTCATCTGCACTGTTCCCACCAACTTCACCAACATGTTGGAAGAGCATGCAACTATTTGGAAAAACACGGTCAATTTCCATTGATATTTGAGTGAGCTTTGAACAGAACTGAGTTAGGGCTGGGCAATATGGCCAAAAAAATCTTATCACGATTTTCTTTAGTTTAAATCACGATTTCGATTTTCTCACAATTCATGTGTATATTGTTTTTTTTAAAGGCGACTAAAGCCATCTGCTTCTTCTTGGGTTTAGACCTGGTGTTGTAGTGGTTTAGTCTTGGTCAAGACCTGTTTTAGTCTAAGTTTCAGTCCAGAGTTTTGAAAATGCTTCCCTCATGGTTTAGTCCTGGTTCAGTCTGTGATATTGTCCAGATGATAGACTCGATTTAGACCCAGTTTTCTCTTATTTCCTTGGGTTTAGACCTGGTTTAGTCCTGGGTTTAGTCCAGGGTAATCAGGGGTAGGAATGAAACATAAGTTTTATTTCTGCCTGCTCCTTTTCAAATTTTTGTTTATTTTTATTTTTGTTTATTTTTATTTTTATTGTACTATGTATTCATAAAAGGAACATAATTCGAAATAAAGACTGTTACATTTACATCATCATTTCATTCGGTCCCTGGTTTAGTCCTTTTTAGTTTGGTCCTGGTTTAGACCTTGATTTCAGTCTCCGCTTTAGTCTGGTATTTCTTGGTTCAGTCCTGTTTTAATCCAGAGTCAGTCCGTGATGTTGTCTGATTTTAGACCTGGTTTAGACTTAGTTTTCTCCTGGTTTAGTTCTGGTTTAATCTTGACAGTAGAAGTAGTGAGCGGAGAAAGTGTTAGTATTTGAGTTAAGAGCGGAGTTAAATACAAAAACCACTGAATCACAATATGACGATGTTACCAAAAAACATGGAGATCAGATCACGATTTGTTTTTTATCATCATACCGCCCAGCCCTCGTTTGAGTCCTACCCCCCAGCCCTCGTTTGAGTCCTACCCTAAAAAGGCTTTCTGAACAATAGGTGATTTTCAATAACAATAAAGCATACCATGACTTGGTCTTGAAGTGATCTTGATGGACAGAGAGGTTTACAAACACATGACACAAACGCAACTTTATGCAACTTAAAAAATGTAAATCTTTGAGGTGAAATAAAGCCAAAAAGTGCTGATGCCATTCGAAGATAAACACTGTTAAAATGTTGGTAAAGTCATTAGAAGCTGAGAACAGTGGCCGACTGCCAGTTCAAAGGGAATTTTCCCTTCTGAGTTCTCATGTGGCTTCAGTGTTGAACAAACCGCAGGAATCCAGCGCAGGATTAGCGGCACAGGGATCTTTGAAAAAGGATCTTGGGGCAGATGATGGATAGAGGTGCACCTTTGAAAGTGCCACTACCATATCACATTTTACTCATAAAGACTCATATAAGGCACAGTAGATTGTTCTGATCTGAAGAAACACTTGAACCTCTGATGTTCTACCTGGATTTGAGGCTGCAAAAATCTCAAAGGCTAAATAATATTTACAGTAGATAAAGGAGTGGAAGGGAGTCATAAGTATAAGGATGTATGGCACCAGCATATAATTTCTTAAATAGGCATCTATTTGCAAATGCATGTGAGGTCAAAGCACATTCATATTAGAGTAATGACATGTTGTGCATCAGTTGCAGGAGCACAAGAAAGGTAACCACAGCATCGGTGCAATTTCCTCTATAAACAGAGAATGAGGAATTCCAAGCACTCATTTCCACCCATAAAATAGCCTCAAATCTGTGTGTGAAGCTGATGTCTTCAACATATGCCGTCAGTCGAACCTGTCCAGGGGATTTTATTATAAAAATGCATAAAGTAGTCTTTGGGGTCTCTCCCCTCTATTAGTGCAGTGGACCATCTAGAGTGGTCCTGTAAAACGCATTAGTGTGTAATGTCACCCATGACATCATCACGGACCACTGTCACTCCTTTGGGACTTCTGGAGCAGAGGACCCACCAAGTCCACGCAGACACATTTGTTTCCTGTACCATCATGGAACAGGAAACACAGCTATCCAGAGCAGGGGAAATTATGCATGTCAAAATATCCATTTATGGAACATATTTCATTTGTTCATGGTGTTGCAAGGCCAGAGACATCTCGACTTCAAAACCCTGACGACAGATTTACTGTAGAAAGATACTTATGGACAAGACTAGTTTGCTCTGGAACATCAGCTCTCTTGTCATTTACAGACAACAAACTCATGCCCCGCTTCCAGCTGGAATCTGGGGTCAGACGTTTTTGAGCATACTTTCATCTCAGTCAAAAGAGTGAGGAGGCCTGATTGCACAATAAGAAGCTCAAACAATACAAGCATGTTGTTTTTTTTCCCACACAGTAAAGGAAATTTACTAAGGAACAGGGTTACATGGGGTGGACTTGAGTGAGGTTGAAAGCTTTCCTCTCGTTGAATAGAAATCTTCTGCTGTGCACGACTGAGTATAATAACAGGGATTACATTCGTGTTGCCGTCTCCCTCAATGTGTAGATTATAAAAAAATATTCCAGTGCTCCTTTCATGGGAACATTTATTTGACATGGTTTACTCATTTGTCATGTGGAAAAAGTTCAGATTGAGCAAAAATGCCTTCTTTTTATAACCACCCACTCATCCAAGTTCTGACTCATGTGGGTGAAGGAAAAGACAGAAGTCAGACTTTTACAGCAGGCAGAGCATTGTAGTACAGTGTATAATTGTCATAATAGTAGTGGCTCAGCGCAGCAGTCAACAAGCAGTTTGAAAGGCCTCTCGCTGCTCTGCCTTCTTCATATGTGGAAGGGCTTTACTTTGTATCCGCTGATAGTCCTGGCAAACAGCTAGTGATGGACTCTGGCCAAAAACACAGTGGGTTCCGCAGTGCTGAAGAATGAGGCACACTGTCTAATTCAGTGGAAATCCAGGCTTTTGGTGTTTGATATTGTAATTAAGGTCTTAGCCAGATGAGAATATAAGGTAGGTGTGGTTTTGGTCAATGTCGGAGTAAGGAACACAAAATAAGCACCTGTGTCCCACAGACAAGCAGGCTATATGATCCTGAATGTATTGTCTGTGAATGCAAGGCTTTTCTTGGATCTAAAATAAAGGCAATACAGACAGTGTTAGCAAAAAAAAAAAAAAGGATGGTGACATTTACAGTGACTAAGAAGCTTTCCATTTTATGACACTTTCATTAATGGCTGAAATGTGTTACAGTATTTTTCATTAGGGAAGTCCCGTGTTGGGACCACAGATATGTTGGGACGGGTGACACCTTCTGAAATGACACTTCTCAGTTGATAGTGTGATTGTCAGAGTGGGTGTTGACTGAGCTCAGTATTACAAAGCGCCCCGACAGCTCAGCCCCTGATGTGAGAGTACAGACGGGGAAAAGGGAGGGGGCACTGCGTTTAGTGTGGGAGTTTTGGGGGAATTCAGAAAATGCCATTTCTCCAAATGAGACTAGTTTTTTTTTTTCAAGAATTGAAATATAGCCTGGTGATGTCTGGAACTTAGTACAAACACTTGTGTGGACACCACCGCAACACATTAACACTGCGCTCATAACGTTTGCCACTTGAGCCAAATGTTGAGTTGCGTGACTTCTGAGAGACAAAAGAACCACAGGAGAGAAAAGAGGGGGCAGTGGCAGAATGAGGGGCGGAACAGCACTGCTCTATCAATGTGAAAGATCAGCAACTCATAATATACCATAAACACGTATAAGCATCACACTAAACAAAAGTCATTCATTGTCATACGTTTCACGACAGGCAAACTAAAACATTCAACTTAAATACGGCAAAAACTAGTCTCCAGAAGCAGTAGTATCAACTTACCAAAACGACCGCAAATTTCTCCTCCAACTCTGTGGGATCTGGCATAGGCACCTTCAAAGGCATGATGTGATGCTTCATTTCGGACTGGCCGTCCACACTTTCTATATTACCCATTTTGTCCAATTAAATCCAACAGATTACGTGAAGCGCGTATCTTTTCTTGCGCAGCGCACAGACACCCGAGCGTCCAGAATCAACAGATGATTGGGAACAATCCACTTTTCCAAGGCGAGAAGAAAAGTCCTGTTGGCCTATTTGCGTCCCAATTTGCCATTTATCTCACAGGGTTAGTGTTTACACTATGCCTACAGTAGTTTCCATCCAAAGTTACTCTAAAAAGTTCAAAAAATTCAAATGTCCCTGCACAGTCTCCAATGGAGTTCTTCTGCTTTTCCAGGCCAATCCATTACTTTCCTATGAGAGATGGGTTTAAAATGCCGACCTAACGCTAATTTAGCCTCTGCTCAACTTTTTGGCTACGGCGTGTTTCCATTCATTATTGTTGTGTGATCCTGATTAGGCTCTTTGCTGTTGCCTCCACTGGGGCAGGGTCCCCTGTTCTTCCCGCCCTTTTCCGGGACAGGAGATAGCTCTATTGGTTTAGCGTGCTGTCAATCATTCTAACCCCTCCCCACACACGCCAACACATCTGCATGCAGAGAGCCCGTGCAGCTGAACGAGACACGCGGGCCTTGTGGCACTCTAGCTCCATCTGCTGGTCAAAATGAAGAGAATGATTCAAGAGAGTGATTCAAGTGCAAACTTTAATCTGTGGAATCAGAATTGTGATATGCTGAGAACAACAATGGGAAGCAGCATGATTTCTATTTGTTTTTAACATTATTCTTTGAACGACAACATTTTCAGTCACTTTCATAAGTTGACAGTAGAGCAGTATAAGAGCCAGGCATATTTCCATGCTTTGTGTGAGGTCAAATGTTTAGCCTATAAACACAGCATAAACATAGTGCGGACACTAGAAGCATGGGGTTGCATTTACATCAAGCTCATCTTTATAAAGGCGTTTCTTCATAAAAGCACAGTGATGCACTTCTGTCTTCACTAGTCTCTATACGGGCTGAGTAATACATCATTTATAAAAGTTGTATTTCATAAATCTCTGGTTAAAACATATAAAATTTCATCTGAAACAAAATTATCCAACACTGATTGTGTGCACAGTTTCATAATACTTAAGGCAACAATACAAACATACAAGTCTTCAATTTGCAGTTAAAAAATAAATAAATAAAAACATCCAGAAAAAACAAACATAATCATTCATTTGGTCACTCTTTCTCATCTCTAACTAAAGTCCAGACTGTTACACATTGGCTACTCCCTGGTGCTTTTGCAACATAGTTGCCTTTTTTAATTTCTATTCAGCTAACATTGACTGAAGAACACTGTTTAAGATGAACACTTCACAGTTAATGCTTCATGGGTGATAAGCTACATTTGTGTTCTTAAGACCTTTTGTTGGAAAGGTTTTCATCTTTTCTACAGTGAGGGTGGTAATTTCTATTCAAGCTGAATATTCACACACATCACAGACAACTAAAGCAACACTAAATGTTGTATAGCTTAAGCAGGCATAGTTTCTTCTAATTGACCTCTGCCACCAAATCATACCTAAGAGAAACAGGATACACATACAATGTTTGTACATCAACAATAAAAGGTTACATTAATATAATATTATAAAAGGAAAGCAAATACCATTGGGTCACACCATTCTTGAGGTCAATTTGGTCCAGGTCCAGCTGCATCTGTGGATGCAAAACATAACGGATGACAATCAAACACAAAAACGCAGCGCACAATGTTTTCACCTGTAGTTTTATACCTTGCCCATAAGCTCCCTCTCTCTGCTCATAAAGGAGACATTGTGCTTCACAGAGAGGTCCAGTTTTCTCTGGGCTGACTCCTCGAATGAGAAATCAAAGTCAAACCTACAAAAACAGAGGCAGTAGTGAGAAGGTCATGTCTGCAGATTAATGGAAATGTCAGTCTGCTACCTTTCACTGAACTCGGGGTTCAGGTCTCTCTTCTTTGTGGCAGTTCGTCTTTTAGTTGTAGCTTTTTTATCAGGAAGAAGGACGAAGGTAACATATGGATCTGCTCCATCCTTTGAGCAGGGCGCCAGGGCTCTAGAGGTGCAAGTTAAATATTAGTATCCCTTTTCACAAGCAGTGAAATAAATAAAGCATTAATGGAAGAGCGTGAAACCTGCAAGCATGAACAGTGATGAAAAGCCTGCTTTCCTCTATGGAGTAACCGATAGAAAGCTTCACTTGTCCAGCCGCACCACCTCCATTTTCACCAGCACTAAAGCATAAAATCTTTGTTATTATTTCACCCAGTCAAGGTTATGTTGAGTTAAATCGATGACACAGAGGGAGAAGAGTGACTCACATAGAAAGACCGCCTCTGTGTTTGAGGTCAAGATGAGACGGGTCCCATTTGGGGATAACCTCATTTATGGTGATATCACCCTCTCCCTTAACGGCCAGCTGGGTGTCCAGGATCTATGGACAAATCACCAATACCTGGATAAATAGACTGTAGTCGTGGTTATATGTTGGAACGCTCATATGTACCTTGAGTGTGACCCTCAGAAGTATTTGGCTTTCCGGCAGAGCTCCGTCTAGATTGACCCAGCGATCGAGGACTAGCCCAGACTCTGAGAAGAGCTGTCTGAGTGGGATGGTGATGGAGCCAAGGCCCTGACCCCAGCTGTGGGAGAGCTGACCACAAACACACAGATTTAATCACCTCTTAAGCCAGTTTTAAGTCAATATAAAAGGCACATCATTCCAATTCTTGTCCATCTCCAAAACGACCGAGAAAGGCTCTTAAGATTTTCTACACAACACATTTATCCTACCACCATAAAGGTTTTACACAGCGGGACAGGGCAGGTAATCGATGAGGACTCACCTTCACAGTGAGTACTTCGTCTCGTGGATCCCGTACCAGAAAGTGAAATGCTTCGTCCCATCTCGGCGAGGTTGAGCGCTCGCAAATCTGGGTAGCAGAAAAGAACAGGTCATTTTTCAAAGTAATCGGTTTTGACACAAGTCCTGTGTGACAATGCAGCTACCTTCGTCTTCCAGGAAACATTTTTAAGGGTAACCTCCGCTCCAGCTTTTGGCTCCTTTCCATTTTTCTTCAACTGAAAGACAGTAATGCAATCACATAAAACATGCCCTAAATCACCAGAGAAGTCACACAAGAAGGTTACGCAGCCGTCCAGGCAATTAGGCCGAAGTAGTGCGGCTTGAGCTAAATTGTCATTGGTGCCGCGTGTAAAGAAAACGCATTAACATAGACGATAAATTAAAGCCTGAGGACTCAAACATGTGATCTCACCGACAGACCATGGGCCCGCTCCACATAGACAAACAGGAGAGCTGAGGATGGCATAGTCTTGTTCTGATAGGACTGCTGCGATTGATACTGCAAGACCTGAATAATAACAATATGAAAAGTAATTAGGAATGACGCAATGTATTCACATATTCTAGTTTCTGGACTCGTCCTGTACACCATACTGAATACAGATGTGCTCGTAAGTTTACATGCCCTTTTAAGTTTACCCTTTTAATCTTTTGGCCATTTTTCATAGAATATGAATGACAACACAAAAATCTTTTTTTTTACCCTCATGGTTAGCGGTTGTGCGAAGCCAATTATTGCCAAAGAACTGAGTTTACTCTTTTGAAATCATAATGAAACAGAAACTACTCAAATGTCCCTGATCTAACGTTTACATGACCTTCAACAACTGCCAGGAAAATTGTTCAGGAGCAAAGAAAAACTCACTTCAGCTGAAATACAGGACTCTCTGACAAAATTGATGTTTGTTTCAAGATGCACAATATGATATACAATAATATAAACTTTTGATCAGGGACATTTGGCTAGTTTCTCAAGTTGAAAAGCGTAACAGGTTTTTTGACAATAAATGGCTTCACGCAACCACTAACCATGAGTGAAATAAAGGTTTTTGCACTATATTTCTGTAGATTTTGGTGACTTTTTTAGTTTTTTATTAGCAAAAACATATTTCCCATTTCTATTTTGTTTTGAGTGATCAAAACATCAAACATTAATATCTCAGAACCTTGTCTACATTCCAAAAGGTCCAAATTAATAATAGTAATAATGAAACATCGAGCACTTTGCACTTAACCAGCCTAAATCTTTCTTCTTATAGAAAAGTCAGCTTTACCAATAGGTACTCATTCACATACCGCTTCCAGTCTGAGCAGGTCTGTGACTCTGGGCAGCCACTCGAGTACGAGGTGAACACGTCCGGATTTGACATCATTGAGCGTGTACCACTGTGACCAAAGATGTAAAAGACTGGATCAGATGAATGCGCTCCACAAGAATTCATATTTGTTCCACTCTGACTTACCGTGTCAATGCATTGCGCACTTATGATATCGCGTAGGCTTAGTTTAAACCTATGAGTGAAATTTGAGATGTTAAGCGAACTGTTAGTGAGCAAAAGTAGTAGTACAATACATTTTTCTTAATGATTTCTTACATACCGTCCAAGAAAGTCATCCTGGTCAATGTCCTTGTCAAACAACTCAAACTGAATCTCCTGACCAGGCAGCTGAGTCAATATTACCTACAATTAAAATAAAACAAACAATTAATAGAGCAAATATAAGCTTGTTTAAAATGGATCACATATCAAACTCCAGTGTTGCTACCTCAAAGAGCTCGTTCCAATACGGGTTGAGGTTTTCTTTGATGGTGTGGCTTTTGAAAGTGATCCCAGCCACACGTATCTTCACGTAAGGGTCACTCTTGCCTTTCACCATGCCCCCCATGAAGTTGTCCTTGGCGATCAGGTTCTGGGCCTCCACCAAATGGATCCGCAGCACTCCCTGTACAGACCCAGCCACTTAGGACGCATGCATAATTCACACATTTGAGGCCAGGCACTGGTTTGGGGGCATTTTGCTCTCGTGGCATATCAACTTTAACTTGGGAACAAATAAATTACCCTAATCTTTGCAATGAGGAGTTTCTTCATAGAGCTAATTGTAACTCCAATCAACATTTTCTCAAAATACATTTTTCTCACATTTTGCCAACAGCTTATCCACTTTCCAGTCTTGTAATTAACAACGTTTTGAAGGTCTGTTCAGAGGGATTTTTAAAATAATTAATTCCTAACCTGATTGAACCCCAAAAAAAGAAAAGCGGAATTAGAATTTGTTTGGTAACACTTTAGATTACAGCCTGGTAACTAATAGGTAATTACAGTAGTAATTCAGTACTTAAATGGTACATCTTAGTTAACTGCCCTGGTAAGTCATGGTTCATTTAATTACTCAGTAAGTACAGCTGTTGTTACCAGTAAGTCTTGACTAACTGTTAATTACTGAGTAACTATGAACATTGTTGCGAGTAATAGCAGGGATGTAATAGAGCTTTGGAACTGATATCACAGTGCAATGCATTATGGGAATTTTGCCACCATTTTTCAGGACCACAAAACAATGAATACACAGCCCATTTTCAATATTATTCCCTTGTAGATCGTGTGTTCTAACATGTCAGTCAACTACACAACAGACCCAAACTATCCTGAAGTTATTGGTCCATCTAGCTTCCCTTATTTCTACAGTTAGCAGTTTGTTGTTTGGAACGGTAAGATATGGCTCAGAATTCACGTGGAGAGGGTGATTGGTGTTGTGCGCAACCAATTGTACCTGTGCTCATGCTTCTTAGATAAGCTTGTCACAGTTTGCTGTGCCTTAACGAACATGTGCAAGGTCCGATTTATATTGACCTTGATATCATTTTTAAACCCACATAATCAATTCAATTTCAGTGTTATTCAGTCACAAAGTTTGTGCTGTTTCTCAGCTGCCGTGCGGCTAATTAGACTCTCCGCTCCATCTACGCTCTATTTAAACATCAATAGCGTTTGGATACTTTTCTCAGAGATTTGTGGGCAGATGTAAATTATTTAAAAACTGGCAGCAAGCAAAAAAGCATTACTATCGAGATACAACACTGTCATGCCCTGAATATGTGCTTATTTCCCTGTGGCTGCAGAGAAGCTAGGAAGGAGGAGGAGGAGAAGGCAGGCAGTTCATTTTAGAATGAACTAAAGACAGACAGAGTTTCCTTTAGGTAAGCAATTTCCAGTTGTGTAAATGGATACAATAAACAGGAAAACGGCCAGGCTACTAAATCTGTATATTTAACTGAATGCACTTCAACTGGGTACAAAAATCTCAAATAAGGGTGCAATGCATCCTTTTGCACCCCTGTGGACATGGGCTGCGCTGCCCCTGGCATACGTCCAAAATGGCCTAACGGCTCAGACCCCACCCACATCAACCCATATCGGCACGTGACTCCTCATTCTCAATACAGATATCTGTATGAATTGATACTCCTACTGTGCTATATGTGCTATGTTATGCATATTAATAAAGAGACGTACAGTATGTTATTAAAGGATTTTGGTTGATTTGTATATTCATACACAATCATAACCACATCATTATTAAAACTACCTTTCTTTTATGTTAGTAATAATAAGTTATAATTACCACTGTGAGTGGCAATAACTTACTAGCCAATATCAATTAATTACCACAATAAGTATCTAGTAATTACCACTTTATCTTATCTTTTAAAGTACAATTTATTACCATTATCAGTACCTAATAATTATCAATCAATCAATCAATCAATCAATCAATCAATCAATCAAAACTGTATTTATAAAGCGCTTTTCATACAGAATGCAGCTCAAAGCGCTTTACAGATTAAAAACACATTAAAACAGATCATTCAATTACACCCCCACCCAGAATTGTCACACACATCAGTATTCACACGCTCATCCGAATGCGCACGCACAGACGCACGGACACACGGACATACACACACACATGCATGCACACACGCACACACCAGGATTTCTGCTAATAAAAGTCTTGTAAGTGCAAG
>OMNZ01110624.1:0-13332 GCA_900303255.1 Lesueurigobius sanzi
CCATCACCAAGTGTGGAGTGAAAGAATAATGCCATGTAAAGCGTCTTTGAGTGTCCAAAAAAGCGCTATATAAAACCGATGCATTATTATTATTATTATTATTATATAGAGCTATATTGATAAGTAAAATTAGCTTGAATTCAGAATATTTGACGTTATTCTGAGTAATTTTGACTTGCCAAGTAAAATTATCTGCCAATGGAATAAGTATTTTTGCACTTATAATAAGAAAAAGCATATAATTTGAAGTCAACTTTGATTTATTATTTATTTTTAAGTGCAGGAAGTCATTTTTTTCTCATTTGAAGTGCTAAAATACTTGTTCCATTGGCAGATAATCTTACTTGACAAGTCAAAATTACTAAGAACAACATCAAATATTCTGAATTCAAGCTAATTTTCACTTATGAAGATATCAATTTTTGCAGTGCAGTATATATTTGGTCATAAAATACAGTCCCCCCCCCAAAAATACACTTTTTTTGTCAACACATTTTTTAAAACAGACTAAAATAAACAAGGATTGTCTCTAAAAGTGGCATGTCCCCAAAAATGGGGACGCTAGGGCTTAAGAGGTTAAATATCCTTCGATTACTGTGCTACCGAGTAAGACATGATGTTTTGGTGTCCTTAGGTACTATTGAGAATCTATTCAGTGCACAAATGAGTCGACGTAAATACCTCTTACAAATCTAAGCACCATCTTGTGGGCTGAATCGAACCCCTTGGAGGGACGAATTTTGCCTGCGGGCCCCACTTTGGGCACCCCTGCTCTACAGTCTACTCCAGCACCTTCAGAGAAATGAGTTTTGTCCTGCGTAACGCCATACTTTTCATACATTTGTTTTAAAGGTTTGATGTGTGACGACCCAAACAGCCTAATCCTACAGTATTCCCTCGCAAATTTACAGATGAACAAGAAATCCGAAACCAAACACATTCAACAAATTCACAAATTCTTCTTTTTATTTATGGCTTTCATACAGTTAACATAAAATACAGCAAATTATTATTTTTCCTTCTTCTTGGGAATGTACAAATTGCTGCAGTAACCCGGTAGACAATACAACAATTTACATGATTTCTGAGTCAGCGTCTCGATCCCATGTGTAAGCAGCCAGGCTTTTATAACCTATCATTTGACCTGCGCTCTCGACGCAGTGCTCACGTCTTGAAATGGATGTACAAATACTAATGTCCAAGGCACGGTTTTATTTTTTGTCTGTGTCAAAGGGGAAAGCGTAACAAATTCATCTGATAGAGGTAGACGGTTATGAACGGAGAATTGTCTTGACAGTCCTCTTCAGTGTGTCCAGAACCGAGTAGTTTAAGTGCTAGAATGATTACCCCCCCAATCATTTTAATAATAATAGTTTTACCCTCTCTGAAATACAGCTGAATCACACTATATTAGTACACAAACATGGACTCTGTTGGTCAGTAATATTTAGGTCTTATCTTGAAAAGAATATATTAAAAATAACTATTTAAATACAGTTTTGGACAAATTATTTGAAATTAACAACGTAATACACGATAACCTGGACAGCGCTGCGATCTGTGGTCACCAACGTAAAAGCACTATACCTGATTTCTTTTCCCCAATAGTGGAATGAAATGTGTTTCGTCTTCCTTCCCTATGCTGTAAACTTAACTTTGCATGTTAATATAAAGCATTTGTGTCAACTTTTCGAGCATTTCTGTGACAGCGATCCTAAAAAGTGACCCTGCAAGTTGTGAAATGTGCTTCGAAACTCATCTCTGTGAAGAAATGGGATGTTGGAAATGTGTCTGAGTATTGAATTTACTCGCTTCCTCTTTCATTGTTTGTAATTTGAAAAAAAAAGAAGATAAAAAAGCAGGTACAGTGCCTTTAACAAAAACATTATCCAGAAGCCATCAAGCTAACAACAGGGTTTTTGGGTTAGGCACGAGAGAAACTGGATTTGGGCAGAAATCGGGGCAAAAACCAATAACAGTTCCAATTTAAAACATGAAAAAAATAAGGTTTTGTAGTTTTCTGTATCTTAATAACAGGCATTGACGGTGTGTTCTATTGTGATGTTGCTTTGAGGAACATTACATCATTAAGTAACTTGTAAGTGTCCGAGTCGTTGCTGATTTCTGCAGACTGTGCTTCATACTCGGTGCTGGCCTTTCCCTGAGCCCTCACGCCGTCGGGATCCACACGGTCTTCCACTGGACCGCACTTCTCCACTTGTGCTCCAGGAAGGGCAGGTCACACCTCGCCCACTCGCCGTCACCCGCGCCCTCCTCCTGACACATCAGGGTCTTCAAAGGGCTGGTGCAGGTGTGCTGGAGGTACTGGCAGCCCTAGGTCAGAGAGCATATGGAGTCATGCACCGAGGGACAGTATTTTGACAATTTTCATTACTTTTTACATTTCTATTTTAAGGGGAGACACTGCAGGCAAGACATTTTTTTTTTCCTTCTTCCAATTTAACATACAGGGTTTCTACAGGTACCAGCAAGTCAAATTTAATACTTTTTAATGTCATTTTAATGCCCAAATACTACATTTTTAATGCCACAAATCAGTGAGTATTCAATGGAAGATTTGATAGAAGGGACCACTTTCCAGCAGAAACAGTGTATCACTTCTGCAAAAACTCCAGTCTAGACCTTCATTTTTGCATTTTTTTTTACTTCTGCAGTAAAAGTAGTTGAAGAATGTCATTATTTTCCAAGAACTTTAGACCTGGTTTAGACCTGGTTTTGACCTGAGTTAGTGGTTTACTCGTTTAGACCTAGTTTAGACCTGGTTTTGCACTGGTTTAAACCTGGTTTGGACCTGGTAAAGTAAACCAGTACTAAACCAGGTCTTACTCAGTACTAAACCAGGTCTAAACGAGTAAACCACTAGCTCCAGTCAAAATCTGGTTTAAACTAGGTATAAATCAGGACTAAACCAGGTCCAAATCAGGTCTGAACCAGGTCTAAATCAGGACTATTATTAAAGTAGTTGAACAATGTCATTATTTTCCAAGAACTTTTGATTTAATGCCAGTTTGAATTATATTTAATGCTTTTTAATGACATTTAAGGCCTTATTTTTGACACAATTCATTTAATGACTTTTAATAAAATAAATAAATGGTGTAATCTTTACAATAAGGAGTGTAATTATTGCACTGATTCAATGTATCCCCATAGAACTACATGTAAGAGTTACTTCAATCACTCCTTTCTCCAAATGTATTTTTCTTACATTTTGTCAACATCTCCACTTTAGTATCACCTACAGCACGGGTCTCCAACCTTTTCTACCTTGTGAGCTACTTATACTTCAAAGAAACATGTGTACCTCCGCCTCTAGGACTGTCGAGATGAGCATTCAACACAATGAAAGGAAAATTACAGTACTTTCTGTTTTATACTTTGCTATACTCACCTAAATATTTGGAGATGTTTTGATCAGAATAACAAAAATGCATCTAAAATATGACTCATAAAGCGCATATAGAAATGTAGAAAACCTTTGGCGAGCTACTTGGAAAGGGCTGGCGAGCTACTGGTTGGAGATCCCTGACCTACAGACTCCAAACTTCCCAATAGGGTTGTCAAAAGGATCGATACCTCAATACTAAATCGATCCTAAAGTTGGTATCGAGAAGAGATTCAATCCCTGTGGTATCGATACTTTTGCTACAAAATGCTGCAATACAATGCTAAAAAAAAGGAAATATTTCAGATATGTGGCCAATGCTACAAACCGGTAGCCACCAAATTGAGCAGCATCATGAATTTGGCAAAAACATCTAAAAGACAGACCCCCCAAACTGAACAGAAGCAGTTTGTAAATAATATTAAAGGCAGCTAAATCAACTTTTAAGTATGCTACAATGTTGTTGCCTCATCAAAAACATATCTGGCATACATTATTACACATTTGAAATACATATATATATAAATTTACTTTACCAAACACTACTTTCTTTGGAGTTTGTTCGGTCAAAACATGTGTGATTCATTTGCGATAAATCCATGATTTGTGAGTTAAAGCGTTAACTTTGACAACCCTAATTTATTCACTACAAACAAAATATCAAAAATTCCCTCTTAACAAATCTCAGCTCTATCCATGATTTAGATTTCATCGTCAAACATATAGCCAACTTTTGTCATTTTCATGCATAAAACACCTTACTTAAACATGAAAACATGGAATGACAGAAAATACTTTTTCCACATATTAATGTCAGTAATATACAGTAAAAGCTTCAAATTGATATCACTAAATGTTTTCCCTATTCACCTGCAGTGTCTTTCCTTAATATTTTATAGACCCTTTCAAACAGTCCGGGCTTAGCTGGAGGCGGAAAGCGAGATCCCTATCTATTTCCATTGTAGCTGTTGTCATAGTAACGATAAACATGTCTAACTGTTGCTGGAAATATCAGATATAACCTTATGTTATCGTCTCAAATGTCGTTCCTCTTGTTCTTGCTCCTTATGCCACAACAGGACCAAGTTTTACACTTATAATCGCTCATTTTAGTTTGATCTTATTTCTCTTGCTCACTTCCTGCCTCCAGCTGATGTCACTGATGATGTAAGCAGCGAAAGGGTGAACAGAAGGATAGTAGAGTGTGTACATTACACTTAATATGAAACGTAAATACATTTTTATATCAGACAGCTACAAAATAAAATAAAAAACTATTTAAAGAGACGTAGGTTCCAGCTCACCTCAGCAGTGCCCCAGTACCAAATGGCCTTGATGACACTGTGGTTGGCCAAGGCTACGGTCAGCTGGTCCCTGCTGCCAGTGATGACATTGACCAGGCCAGCGGGCAGGTCCGACGACTGCAGCACCTACAGATCACACGGAAGGACATGTTCGGACGTAAACATGAATGGGGGTAAAGACTAGGAAAAAGGTCTACTGCTTTGGTTGCAATTTGTGAATAGAAACCCATCATTGTACCTGAATAAACGTCAGAGTTGGTAAGGGATACTTCTGACTGGGCGCCATGACGACAGCGTTGCCCGTGGCGATGGCCGCACCCAGGACGGTGGCAGTGGAGAGGAGGGGGCTTTCGTCAGGCAGGACGATGCCAATGACTCCCTGGGGATCGGCAATGGAGAGAGCGGTGCCGGGCTGTGGCATTGGCTGAAGGAGAGAACGTTGCCATCAGTTACAACCGGTTATTAAAATTACATTATAATTCCCAATTTCTGAATTACCCTGGTTGCCATGGTTTCCAGTTGCATTTGTCAGTTAAAACAGCGGACGGTGGGACGAATTCCTGTTTCAGCTGCTTGGTTTTGCATTAAAGCACTGCTAATAACGTGAAGGGTATAAAAAGGAAAGGAATATACTTCACAAAAACTTGCCTCACCATCAAAGCTCTAATGTCAGCTCAGTTTTTGTGCTGTATATTACTTTTCTTTACTGCTGTTCACATTATAAACCTTTCTCAGTCATGTGACTTGGAATGGAAGGCCGGCCTGTTGGTTGGCATTCCGCTGATTTGCTCCACTCGCTGCATGTTATCAGCTGTTCTTTACAATGGCGTTACCGGTCTTGATGCTCTCCAAGACGGTTCAGCACTTGAGTGGTCAGGTCAGACAACGATATCTGAACAAATGCTCGTTTGTCGGAGCTCAGGACCCGTCATGTGACTTTTGCTGCCCACCAAAGTCTCTGATTGGTCAGAGCATTGAGATATAGCATGTTTTGATTTCAACCCATTGTTGCAACATAAGTTCTGCTAGCCGATGATGTCAGCTGAGAAAGGTCTATTAGCAGCGCTTTAATGCAAAACCAAGCAGCTGTAACAAGAATTTGTCCCACTGTCTGCTGTTCTAACTGACAAATGAAACTGGAAACCACGGCAACCAAGCTATTTCAGAAATTGGGAATAGACCCTTTCATTGTTTGTAAACATTCCGGGCTTAGCTGGAGGCGGAAAGCTACATCCCTATCTAGTTCCATTGTAGCTGTTGCCATAGTAACGATAAACAAATGTCTAACTGTTGTTGTAAATATCAGATAAAACCTTATTTTATCGTCTCAAATGTCGTTCCTCTTGTTCTTGCTCCTTAAGCCACAACAGGATGACATTTTTTAGTTGTAGTTTTACACTTCTAATCGCTGGTTTTAGTTTAATCTTATTTCTCTTGCTCACTTCCTGCCTCCAGCTGATGTCACTGATGATGTAAGCAGCGAAAGGGTCTATAAAGACTCAATTACCAAAACTTTGCAGAGAAAACTGACAGACTCGTTGAATGGTTGTTGGCGTACAGAGGGATTTCAGAAACGTATCATTTATTTTGCATGTACTTTTTTGTTGTTCTTGAAGAGAATGAAACAAATCTCTGGGATATTACACATTTTCAGCCTTGAACTCATGATTTCTGAACCTATTCTCACCAGAGTCCCGCCGTGCACTTTGTCACAAAGAGCCGCCCAGTCGTTGAGTCTGGCGACGCTGAGCTCCACTTCGCGGTCGGCGCTTTCTGCTGACGCACCAGTCTGCCTCGTCAAACACGCTACAAAGTCCTTCTTCTTTGCTTCGAGGCCTTTCGCCAAAGTGTAGAGCGATTGGGCACGCGCAGACAGGCTCTTTTTCATCCAACTGTCAAAGAGATTAAATATGAAAAGTCAAACGCGAGTAGTAAGTGTCTAGATTATACACGCCTGAATTTCATTTTTTATCCACGCTTGAATAACAATTGGCCCTTTGTTTAGTTGTTAGCAATATAAGCAATGACACAGCACTTTTGAATCTTTATCAGAGGTAATATGGACTTTGGTGTGTGATAAACTAATTCAACCTGACAGTTTACTGTGAATGTGTCCTTGTAAAACAGCTGAACACAAGACCAACAGAACCAGGAAAAATCAATCATTACCTCATAATGAGTACAACAAAATGGGATATCAACTTTTATACATTTAAATATTGCAAAATAGATGTCAAAATTACAGCCTACATCAAGGATCTCCAACCAGTAGCTCGGGAGCTAGCGGTAGCTTGTCAGCCTTTTCCAAGTAGCAAAGTACCAAAGACTTTCTACATGTCTACAAGTCCCTAGTAAGTCAAATTTTAGAATCATTTTCAATTTTAGAATCACGTTGAAGCCACTCTTCAAACATTTAGGGCAATATAGTAAAGTATAAAGCGCAAACTACAGTTGTTTTCCAATACTGTTTTGAGTTATCGTCTTGGCTGCAGGTGAACTCCCATAGTTACTTGTGTTTCTTCAAAGCATCAGTAGCTCTCAACCATTTTTGTTACATTAAAGTAGCTCACGAGGTAAAAAACCCCTGACCTACATCATGCGTTCAATAAAATCTTTTTTTTTTTTTTTTAAACCACAAACACAAAGCTCTGTAACAAGTGGCCAGTTCTCTAAACTGCTCTGAACGGCATTTGAATAAACCTGATAAGAGCCACAGATTTTTCCATTGCAGTGTTTTGTTTACACAGGCGTTTGTGTGGTACTGACCCAGGCTGGACTTTGGTCGCTGCCTCCACTGCATTACGAACGTCCTTCCTCCCTCCGTCTGGACAATAGCCCAACACTTTAGCGCCATCTGTTGACATGACAGCCACACTGCCACCAGACTCGGCCTTACAGGCCTTTCCTCCAACAAACTGTTGATAGAACTTTGGAGCACTGCAGAAGTAAGACATTATTTCACATACTGTGAACAGTTTGATTTGAAATCGTTTAGTGGGAAACTGTATTTAATAATAAGTGTACCTGGAAGCATCAGAATCATCTGGAATGATAGTTGTCGGGGCTACAACTCCAAATTTAGAATAGTCCAAAGACACAGGTGAAGATCGAGGAAGAGGGTTGGAAGAAGACAGCCTTAGGAAATGGTACAAACCCTAAAAAAAAGACACGAAGACACACAATATGTTGCGTTCATTGTATTTCAGTTGAAGCAGGAGCCAATACAACACTACGGGAGAGAAACAGTTTTGAAAGAAATTTCCAAAAGAAAATTGACAAATGTTGTACTTGATCATTATTTGATAGTGACTGGATTCACAAACCTGTCATATTATTTTTATGGCTAAAAGTCCATTCTACTGGCCAACATCATGCACATGGTTTTGAATATTGTCATCCCTTTTGGACATCTTTATGAGAAAATTATTAGACAATAGTTCATATGTGCTGAAGAGAAGACAATGAACTTTGTGACAGTTTCTGGTTCATGTGGATTGGCCCAGGAATTACTGAGAAATTACCAATAAACTAAGACTAGATAAGCTGCATTTTGACAGTTACCATAGTTACCGCCATGGAAATTTCAGCTGCCCTCAATATTTAACAAAAGGCTCTTTAGAATGTTGTGATGTCACGTAATAAATGGTTTAAATTGCTGCAAAAACGCAAATGTGGTGTAATACATTCCAATAAAACTGAAATTGAGTACCTCATGCCCTCCATCAGTGCAGGTTCCACTATCTTTGTGTCCCGCCACAGGCATGCAGGGGTCCGAGACGGAGTGCGAGTTCACCCACACACACCCCACCGATAAACTGAAAGGAAAATATATATTTTTTAACAAACAAACAATACTAAATATTTCACATTCCCTGCAAAGTCACAAAATTAAATATATTTGAATATTATATACAAGCATGCACCTCTTTGCTGTCTCATGAGCCAGTGTGAGGTCCTCAGTCCAGATGGAAGCTGCCTGACCATGAGGGCTGTGGTTCCCTGAAAAACAACAATGTGTTAGCTCTTGATTTACAAAATAAAACGATGACAATATTTGATCTTTTGGGTCTAAAGTGGAGTACACTCCTGAGCATAACAGAATTTGAGTAGCAATGTACAGTATGTTTTGCCAATTTCCACAGTATAATTGTTCTTATTATGTCAATAGTACATACTGTATATAAAGTGGGGCAAAAAAGTATTTAGCCAGCCACTAATTGTGCAAGTTCTCCCACTTAAAAAGATGACAGAGGCCTGTCATTTTCATCATTGGTAATACCTCAACTATGAGAGACAAAATGAGGAGGAATTATGCTGGAAAATAAGTATTTTGTCACCTACAAACAAGCAAGATTTCTGGCTCTCACAGAGCTGTAACTTCTTCTTTAAGAGGCTCTGTCCTCCACTCGTTGCCTGTATTAATGGCACCTGAATTAACTTGTTATCAGTTTAAAAGACACCCGTCCGCAACCTCAAACAGTCACACTCCAAACTCCACTATGGCCAAGACCAAAAACCTGTCAAAGGACACCAGAAACAAAATTGTAGACCTGCACCAGACTGGGAAGACTGAATCTGCAACAGGTAAGCAGCTTGGTGTGAAGAAATCAACTGTGGGAGCAATTATTAGAACATGGAAGACCTACAAGACCACTGATAATCTCTTAAGTGGGAGAACTTGCACAATTGGTGGCTGACTAAATACTTTTTTGCCCCAATTTGTATTTCGGGAGTTTATACTGGTTAAACACTTCAATACTAAGTACGCAATAAACTGTACAAACTTGCGTTGAGAGACACCGTTTCAACACTGGCTACTTGTGCTTACCCACAGTGACCGCTTCGGTGTTGCTCCTGAATGTCATGAGCGGCAGGAGTGGACCAGGAGCTGGACTGACCACACAGGGGGAGGCCGGAGCAGTTCCACACAGCACAG
This sequence comes from Lesueurigobius sanzi, assembly GCA_900303255.1. NCBI lineage: Eukaryota > Metazoa > Chordata > Actinopteri > Gobiiformes > Gobiidae > Lesueurigobius > Lesueurigobius sanzi. The sequence goes on from OMNZ01110624.1 coordinate 9,647, forward strand.
TGGGAGGGTACAGTGCACCGGACAGAGCGGGCTCACAGGGACGGATTAGCTGGGACGCAAAGATTTTATCATTTATTTACATTATAAACATCTCTATTATGAATGTGCTGTGAACCGCCTCTCACCGTGGCCCCCTGCTGTTGAGCCTCCTGTACTGCGGCGTCCACTAGAGCCCTTGCATCTTCTGAGGCCAAAGAAACACTCTTCATTCCAGTCAGCCGCAATTTCAGACGAGCCACAACGCTGTTCGAGACATTCTCCTGGACCAACAACACCCAGTGGATCTGAGAAGGGACAGGACACAGGAGCAAAAAGGGTTATTCATTTTTCAAATTAGGGCACGGTGGACACCCTTCAGTATGAAAGTGGTTGAACCAGTGATGTCGTTAGAGTGACCCTAATTAATTAGTGGCTTTAAGTTATTAAGTACAATATTTATAACAGACTTGCAAAATTAAGTATACATTTTTTACCTTATCTTTTGTTAAATACTTCTAGTGTTTTAATTTGCAATATATCGCTAAAACTGCAATAAGTACAAGTCCATCTGTTAGATTAAAGACAAGATAAGATAAGATCGTTCTTTATTGATCTCACAATGGAGAAATGTACTTTTTACAACAGCTCTTAGGACAGGATCACACAGGGGGTGCAAAAAGTCAGGAAATGGGCCATCAGAAGTAAAAAGGTTTGCAAACAGTAGTAATAATACTGGAATAGGATAAAAAGGTAAATTTATAAAAGGCTAATAATGATAACAATAAAATAAAATAAGTTTCTCTTGGCATTCATCAATAAATAAAAATAAGAAAACCTGTATGAACTGTATAAAGTCATCCCTTATGAACACTGGGTAAAAATAAAATAAAAAATAGATGAGATAACTAATAAATGACATTGCAGGTGGTTTTGTAAACACTGAGGCTATTGCACATGGCAGAAACTTGAAACATTGTTATTGCACATAGAGCTATACATAACTAAATAATATAGCTATTAATAAATGCACGTACCTCTTTCTTCTTCTTAAAAGCAGCTTCAATCACTGCATCCACTGCACTGTCAATGTCTGCTGTTTCAAAGATGATGAAGGGACACGTGCCACCAATATTCGCCGAAACAGAGACAGGAACACCCATGCCAGCAGTGGCTTTGCAAAGATCCACTCCGTCCTAGAAGGGAGAATATTCTCAAACACCACGCAGCTTAATATTATAGTAACTCCTGACAATATTGGCAAACCTGCTTGTTGCCGCAGTACACCACATAGCTGATGCTAGTGTTCTGGGCCACTTGAGCAGAGAGCGACATGCCACCTCCTGGCAAAACGTTTAGCGCCCCTGCAGGTAGTCCCGCACTAATGAACAGCTGAGCCAATAGGAGCGCGGCTGGGGCAGTGCAGCGCCCAGGAACAATTATGACAGAGTTACCTGCAATAAAGAAGAAATAGTTTCATGCTGCTTACCTATACAGGTAAACATACTGTAGTTTAGAGTTAGAATTAGAGAATTCCTAAATGACTGACAAAAGATTAGCACTGTTTACCCATAGCTAGTGCTGGAATGACTTTGGCCATAAGAGAATAAAGGGAGCATTCATCGGAGCAGACCACCTCCACCACACCTGTGTAAAAAAAACTATGTAAATAACTTGGTGGATAAATATACAATAAGACATGGCACAACAGTGTTACTGACCAAGTGGAGTCCACCCAGAGAGGAGAGTGTCTCTGAGCTGGGCCCAGCTGCTGTAGTACTGCAACAGTCTGACCACAGAGGAGGGGGAGCAGGGGGCTTCACACAGGTTACACAGCTCAGACAGACACACTGCATTCTGACCCAGAACACCCACCAACCTGGGTGAACACAAGCAACATGTATTCATAACAAAAAACAATAAAATATAATGTATTAAAAATAAGAATAAACTAACTTAAAAACAATGAAACCAACCATGTTCAAAATGTACCTTTTGTCATCACGTTATTATTAAATCACGACTAGCTCCAAAGATGGCCAGTTCAAAAAATATGACATTGTTACACCATACTATTACATTTGTGTATGATATTTTATTGTACTGTACTGAATATACTGTGAGAATATAATATACATATTTCACCTGAGAAGGATTTTGGCCCTCTCTTGACAGGGCAGACCATTCCAAGATTTTAATCCACTCACAGAGGAAGCAGTGCACTGGGCAACATCCTCTTCAACTGCACACACAGTACTACACACTTGAGTACCTAGAGGGCAGGACAAGGAATAATGTATTTTTTTCTATAGCAAAAATGTGATTGAATATTGATGTAGCAGACGCCCTTGCCTTTTACATCCACCAGTGAGCGAGTCAGTCTATTGGTTGGAAGGACAAACTTGCCATTGATGAACAAACCAAGGCAGCGGGAATGGTGATCCAGCCAAGCCTGAGAGAAATTATAACAGAAAAAAGGTATCAAAGTAAATATGACATAACACCCATCCTTTTTTTTTTAAATTCATTATGTGCAATGCATACGTTAATACAAACGAGACATTTAACAAAGACAAAAAATAAAACTTTAACCGCACACCACCACCACACACACACACAAAAACCAGGAAAGTTGTAAATATGTAAGAATGAGTGTGTAAATAAACGTCCATTCAGATCCAGTCAGGGGTATTTACGTTCAGTTTTTTTTTTCCCCCTTCATGGCGGATAATGCATTTAGTTTAGGCATGTTCCTTCATATAACAGAAGGCGCATTAATAAGAGCGGAGATCCAACGACTCGGGTCCATTTACTTGCTTCACTCATGTTGCGTAACACCAGAGCAACAGTATTTTATACATTTTGCTCTTTTGCTCCATCATCAATGCCACCGATTCAAATTCATGCAATCACCCCCCATTTGGTCTGCACAGCAGAAAACCACTCAAAAGAAAAAGGATCACTCCAGGGCAAGCATTTTACCTTTTGTACCAAACCAGGTCTCTCTGTGTTTATATTGTTATGTTATATTAAGATTGTTCAGAATGTCTATGGTTTTTAGAGCTTTTCTGTTTTGACTTCCGTCTAAGGTTGTCTTGTATTGTTTAATATCAATTATAAATTCCTGAACTCTAGGCTTTGTTTTCGCCCACTTACATTTGTGAATATAATACTTGCCGAGGAGTAAGATCAGGTTCAACATGTATGTTGCATCATTGCTCATCTGTTTGGCACAAAAGAAAAGCACATCCTTTTTATCAATTGTAAATACTGCATTTTGAACGCTTCTATTTAAAATAAGTTCTATCTCGCTCCAAAAGTACTTAACGTATATGCATTCATAGAAGAGATGACAGATACTTTCTTTATCTCCTTGACAGAAGGTGCAATTTGTTTCAATCTCTTTATTGAACCTTGTTAGGTAGTCGTTGGTCGTGGGTAAATTCTGTGCAATATTTTGAAAGATACTGTGGTGTACATATTATGGGGTGTCTCTCACCCAGCAGCCTTTGGGGTTTGAGGGGCGTGTCTAGCCCTTTAAGGCAATGTTTTCCCGGTTGTTCGGGCATTCTGTTGTTGGCTCGAGAGAATAAAGTTGACTCGCATTAATAGCTTGTGCCTGTTTCTTCTCCGCCACATTGGTGACCCCGACTGTGAGCATGTCCAAGATGGAAGACGACCACGTTTCCTCTGAGACTCCTGCTTTGGAT
>OMNZ01110626.1:8829-26889 GCA_900303255.1 Lesueurigobius sanzi
AATGAAGATGATTGTTGTCATCCAAACTCATTCTTAACTTTCCTAACACATTTCTTACATCTCAATTCTTCACAGGGATTAGTTTATTTGGTAGTTTCACAACTTGCAGGGTCACTTTTAAGGGGCATGGTGACAGAAATGCTAATTAAACTAACCTGCTCGCTCATGAAATTGATACAAAAGTATTATAATTACATTTACAGTATTATTTCCACAAATGTCAGAGATTACAATATACTGAAGGAGGACAAAACAGAAATTGTGTTCTAATACTAGATAGATAAAACAAGAAAAGACACGATCCTGCAGAAGTAGAAACCCAGTTTGACAAACTGAATGGAAACTGCTACTCACATTCAGTTTCGGGGGCTTGACCAGACTAGGCCAGACCCCTGTAACAGAATAGAGCAGTAGTTCTCAAAGCGAGGTTCAGGGCCTACGTGCTGCCCAATCAAAATATATGACATCAAAATAATATAATATGAAAATAATTTAAATTCAAACTGAATTGTACCTGCATTTTGTTTAAATTTACTATTCTGATTTGGTATTTAGTCTAATGTATTACTTATATGCGTATGCATGAATAACAGCATGATTTTGGATCTACAGTTGTGGCTATAAGTTTACATACCTTTTTAAGTTTACATACCCTTTTAATCTTTTGACAATCTTTTGAATGATAACACAAAAATATTTTCTCCCCTCATGGTTCATGGTTGTGTGAAGCCATTTATTGTCAAATAACTGACATTGAAACAACAAGAGACTGACATTCTGCCAGCGTATGCAAAAAGGACATTTTTGAGCACAACTGTATAAGGGGGCTGCAACTGCAACACTCTGAACTTTGTACAATTGCTGGAATACAGTTTAAAGGTACACCACATAACATTTCACCCAATAATTGGAATAAAATCCAAGCATTTATTTGATTACTGTTTTTTTTATTTGCTGTGACCTCTCCTAAGACCTGACTTTTAACTTAACTGGGAGCGGGGACGTCTCCAACTCATCTCCATCGAGAGGTTGACTAAAAGCAGCCAAATCCAAATCCAATCTTTGGTTACCCACTGCAAAAATATCATTTTCTGTGTTTTGCTGGTGATAGGAGCATGTTTTGTTGTGTTTTTGCTGGCATAAATGTTATGCAGTGTACCTTTAATGTATGTTTTCCTTTGTTCTTAGGTGCACACGTTCCGAGGGCCGCACTGGTGTGAGCATTGTGCCAGCTTCATGTGGGGACTCATGGCGCAGGGGGTCAAGTGCTCAGGTACGCCTCGCTCAGACTTTACGTAAACCTCCTGACATGTCAATGGCACTTTCCCTGGCCCCAAGTGAGCATTTATATATGTAGGTTACTTGGTTTTTAGTGCATCTGCTGCTGGATTATGGGCATTAGTATTACTGAACCCCAGCAGCAGTGCAATGGCAGATTAGTTGTTGTATAACACAAAGAAATAGGGACTAGTTGTGATGTAATGTCAGTAAGTCCATCTCAGAACCACTGCTCTAGTTTTTATCCAGTCAGAAAGAAAGATGTCATTGTTACTCAGTATTCACATAACTTTAATAATCTGTACAATGAAATCAAAATTGCAAAATTTCAAATTCACAATTGTTTACAGGCTGTACAATATCCCCCAAAATATTCTGTATCTATAGGATCTTATTGTTTATAAAACCTGCTTAGACCTCTACAAACATGTTCTGAAATGTAATTCTTTCATAGTTCATATTCCACTCTTCTCTCCAATGTTACTGCTCCTGGACGTGTTGAAAATGAGCACTGTGGACTGAATCCAAGTGTCTTTTTGAATTGCCCGAGTGCATCCTTTTTTGGGGGGGGTTGTACTTTCACTTTGCTTAGACACTTAACATCTAAAATTGGAGCTGTTGCTATGGTTTTTCCTTTACTTAAGCTATTTTTGTACCAAACGCATCCCTGCATCTGCATTATGATGCTCCTATTGCGGGAACGGAACCAACGTGTGAGAGGTTCCCGGCTAGTCGTGGTGTGAATTACTTTCCCATCAGTGAACAGTGCGAGAATACAGCTCGATACGTGTCTGTCATGTTTAATAGATGGAACAAAGTGTGCCACACAGCTTTAGCGTTAAATATTTATGCCCTGTTTTCGTTACGCTGACAACAATAGCACTACAGCCACAGTATGTTCCCTTTTCTCAGCCGGCCCACTCAGATTTGCAGCTTTTTCATTCCATCGCTCCATCAGTATCTAGGACATCCCCGGTTTCACATGATGTACAAATTAGCATACCAAAAAAAAAATGTTCTCCCCCTTTTTCCCAGTTCTAGTGTGCTAAGCGTTATTGGCCCGGCGCCACAAAGCGAGCTTCTGTTTGCGTTTGTTGTGCCACATTTCCTCGTCGGCGTATATGCGCATATAGCAGACCCCCCTCGCTCTCCCGCGGTCTCATCCCATCACGGCCATGAAGGAAAACAAAGCTGGCATGTCTCTTTAATGAGGTCTCGGAGCTCTGTTTCCACACATTAAAATGCACCAGCCTCAGCCCCACAGCTAGGTCAGGACGCTCAACCCCGATTTTCACTTGAACTTGCTGTTACGTACCAAAAAAAGCGCTGGTATTTCTCTATTTAAATAGTTATGGGTTATTTTTATTTGTTTGTGCTGTAACAGGTTGGGAGTTACCCAGTTGAAACCCAGTTAAAAATGATGATTTGTGAATTTACCCCTGAATTACCTGGGATCATGGGTTTATTATCAGGTGCCTATTAGTTGAATTCTGGCCATTTTGGACCAGATTATAGCAAAGATGCAGGTTTCCGTCCGTAGTCCCTAGGCAGGTGATGCATATAAAACACAAAACAATAAGCAATGACAGTGACAACAACTAAACACTAAAAATGTTCACAGCACTTGTTTTCCTTTAGCCACTGTTTTAGGTGTAATTTTAAGGTGCCCAGTGTTGGAGTCTCTGTTATTGATAATGGGAGACTGTTCCAATACTTGGTACCTCAGACTGAGAGCACAGTCTGTCCAAATGACCCACAGTCCCACACATTGGGACTGTATGAAATGGTCAATAGTGCTCATTTCCTAATCGGAAAATGTATAACTTAAACCCATGATTACGAACCTTCATTATATTTTGTCTGCCTTTTTGTGTGCTCAGTCGGGCAGGGAGACATGGGCAAAAATGTACTGTGTATCATGATATAAAGACAAATGTTGCGATAACGATATACTTGACAAAATACTTCATAAACACAGCCTTTAATGTACTAAAAATTCACCTAAATCATTGGGTCTGCTTGATCTGGAAGATAATTGACACTATTTTATTGCTCGCCAATCTCACCAATCACAGTCAATTACAGTCAATCACAGTATTATTATTATTATTTTTTTTTTTTATGAACAGTAAAATGCTTCCTTTACATGAAACTTATTGAGGTTTTCAAAGCATTCCCACTTCTCTTTGTCTGTGTGAGCTTCAGCCGGTGTTGATACGATATCAGCTGTAGTCACATGCACATTCTATCGCATCTACCACGGTATATCGTGTACAATATGATATGGCCCTAGTACTCCGTACTGAATTAGTCATTTGAAAGGGGGGAAAAAGCTCACCAAATGACAATAATCCAATCCACTTATTTATATATAGTCGCACATTTAAGCAACAAAAATGTTTCCAAAATGCACAATCAAATGGATTAATTACTGAAGTTCCACCACTGAACAAAATCAATAAATAGAAATAAAACTGATCAAAACAATAAATAGAACTACTTAAAAAACAATACAATACATAAAAGACAACTCACACAGTGTTAAAAGCCAAAAAAGAATTAAAGTGTGTCTTAAGACAAGACTTATTATAATATCAGTCAAAATGTATCTAAAGCAAACCATTTCTAAAAGTGCTATCAAAATAGCCTTGTATCCCCCCCCAACCCTTTATCCAAAATAGCCCTGCTCACTGCATCATCCTCGCTATAGCAACCCAGACAGAGTTGACGGTGCGGTAAACCAACCTCCTCACTCTCCCGGATCCCAGGGGCCACAGGCTCACCCTCACCCGGCCCACATGGGACCCCCCCGCCCCCGCCCTCAGCCAGAACGCATCCAGACACTGATAACAGATCTGCTCCTATTCTCCGCCTGTCTCATGCACTTACAACAATCATCTCTTAAAGTAATTACATTTTTGCCCCAATGCATATCAATGTGGCTTGTGCGCGGTTCTCCAGGGAGCCGTATTAATCAAAATGTTTTCCGCACTGCTCTTGAAATCTAGCTTACGCAAGACGTTTGTTTGAGGACGTATAATGTTCTTTTTAGATTTTTGCGCTTGATGTATGAAAACGGCGTGGCGCTCATCAAACAGCCAACTTGGAAAAGCCTGAAAAGATGTGAGCTGGTTGAAGAAGCGGCCTCGTTTCAGTCTGGGAAAGGAAAGTAGGTCTTGTGTAGCCCGCGGTGCATGAATTGCTGCTTCCTCAGCCTTTGTGTGCCAGAGCTGGGATTTGGAAGAGAATGGAGCGCGCAGCAGTGTTCAGTGTCCCTCCTACAGGCCACGGCGTACCCTTTGCCGCTAATACTCTCTCTCTCTCTCCAAAGCAGTCTGTTTCTCTCACTCCTTCCATGGAGATAAGGTGAATCCTGCCCTTAAACAGCTGTGCCTCCCGACCCATGGGCTGTGACTAAAGACTATGGATACTTAGACACTAATGTACTGTTTGAACACCCACTGGGCCACATTCACCAAATTCAAACTAGCCCAATTCAGGCTGCTCTTTTGTTCCGCGGCTGTTTTTCGCACTCTTTGGGTAAACAAGTGCTCGAATCCAGAAATGGGTGGTTTTAGCCAGCACTCAAGGGCGCTTCAATGTCCCCCCATTTGGCAGCGAGGCAAGGGCTCTCCAGTGGTTCTCTGACATTGAGGGGACAAATATTGATCAAGGGGATTAACAGTGATCTGCAAGCCAATGTGTGCAAAAAGGCCAAGCAGATCGCTATTAACCCCTGCGGTGCAAATGTGTGAGGACGGCTTTACCTCCGATTAGAAAACGGCCACGCCGCTGAAATTCAATTACTGGGTCGGGCTGAGCGATGTATAATTCAATTCAATAGGAAAACATATCAAAATTAACATTCTGTTCATAGTGCAGTTCAGTTTTGATCAACACTTCCAAAGATTTAAGCTAGAAATCAAATGTCTTTCGAGAACATGTTTGTAGAGGTATGAACTATTCACAAAATTCATCAAACCCCATGGAGCCAGGTGATTATTACTCTTGTTTTGGGGTGTTATTTCCAGCTTTTGGCAGTTTTATTTTCTATTCGCAAACAAGATTGCCTTGGGACCAGTGAGAAATATCATGAAATTAGCCAAATAATCTAGATCAGTGGTTCACAACTGGTGGGTCGCGACCAAAAAGTGTGAGTCGTGAGTCATTCCCCTGCAACGTTTTTTAAATAAGTATCTACAAAAATGCACAAAAACATCCCTGAGACTGTTAGTCTGAGTTCTTTTGATCAACATTTTACCCTTATAGGATTATTTCATGCTTATTCAACGATAATGTGTGCAAAAATACAGCATTTAATTCAATTCTGAACCCATACCAGTTGAGAACCACAGCTCGAGCAGTGTCTAATGTAGTCAAAACTATTCAAAACAACATTAATATTCTGAAAGCAAGTCATTTAAACCCAGGCTTTTGTTTTTTGTTATTGTAATGTAATTAATGTTGGAACCCTCTAAGGTGGAATGAATGAATTTTCACTCTCGGGCCACACATGCATTGATAATCCACTAGACACAAATGCCACTATGCCGGTGACTAAAATATGCTCTTTCTCTTACAGACTGCGGTTTGAATGTCCATAAACAGTGCGCTCCTTTGGTCCCCAACGACTGCAAGCCCAGCCTGAGACACATCCGCAAAGTTTACAGCTGCGACCTGACCACGCTGGTGAACGCGTACAACACGGCGCGCCCAATGGTGGTGGACATGTGCATACGCGAGATCGAATCCAGAGGTCAGTCACGGGATCACCCTGCATGTAGCAAAACAATGACTTATTATGAGCAGTCCACACAGCAAATTAGAGTCACAGATAGATAAACAGGTCACTATATGAGAGTTTTTGCAGTAATGTGGGTCAAAAGGCTTTCAATTCAGTTCTTATATCTTGGATTTTCAATCAGTAGCTTCCTACATTTCTGCACATACCAGTTCAGCCCTTATCTTTTGAGTCACACAATCCTCTCACAGAATTAAAGAACTCACTACAACAGTAGCTTTTGTACTAATCTGTTCCTTCACTCGTTCCTTATGACTAGAGATTTGCCGTATTTTGAACATTTTGAAAAAGAAAATAAAGTCATGTGTCCACAAGGTATCATGTGTAAACACCAAAAACATGCACACCCGTCTCAAAAAGTGTGCCGGATCATAATAGATGTCAACAATGAAACAAATGTCCGCACAACCAGAGTAGGTAGCTCTTTTTTGGTGTTAGTAATTTAAAAAAAACTCTTTGGAGCTACCTAGTTGTGCAGACATTTTTTCATTGTTACCCAAAAGTTATAAACCAAATACCATGTGCCATTTATTGAAGTGTTAAGATTGGAAAGTGCAGTAACAACAAATTGTGGGTTTAACAAAGTGCTGTGTGACTGTAATAATTGAAATGGTGCAAGATAAAACTGCCTCCAAACACTTAGCAGCCAATAAACCGAGGCCGATTGTAAATAGCTTGTAGATCAGCCAGCATTGCACAGCTGTTCAACACTTTAAAGTACACTCATACTTTGATCAAGTATCAATAAAGTATAAATATATTGTTTTTACCCATCACAGACCCACTTAATTCATTTTCTACCTATTAATTACTCCGGAAATGGGATGAACAGCCATTTCCCACAATCACTAATGGTTTCATCTGCCACCATGCCAAATGATTATGAAAAACCCCAACAATATTAAATTATTTTGAGATATCTTGCTATATTCAACTAAAGAACCCTAAACCATAATTAACCCATTTCCTTTCCTGTTGCCTTTATCATTTTGTAATGGCTAAATTTGCGGTGCACATAAAAGCCTTATAAAACGCACTTCACTTTTATAACCAACAGTGTACACAGCTCAGTCAGGCTACATCACTTATAGCTGCTAATGTTTTTAAGGCACTCAGACGACTGATGAGACTCTTGGTAATTTTCACTTGTAATGAGGAATCCATTACCATGCTTCCTGCTGCCCGAGCTGATTGCGTCGCAGCTAAATCATTCGGTTATATGGGGAAACAGCCTCATTGTCTGCCCGCTAACACACATCTGGAGCTAACTTTGATTTATGTCTTTATTATTGTGCCCAGTGACGCGGAAAACTATTTGCATCTACCCGTGTTGTACCCCTATTGTGTGACATTGCGGCCATTTTGCTTTTAATTCCTTATGCATATGCAGGAGTGCTTAATGGCAGTTCCTAGATTACCCACGGGCGACGGGAGCAGGTTGATTTTTCTGCATTAGCCCTGACAGCCGTGACGGTGTTTAACTATTGTTTTTATGTGTATTTCACTCACAGGGCTGACATCCGAGGGACTCTACAGAATATCAGGATTCACCGATTCGGTAGAAGAAGTCAAGACGTCATTCGACAAAGGTTTGTAGCCGCCGTTTATGAAGAGCTTTTGTTTTGGGAAATAAAATAGCTGTCAAAGTTCAGCTGACAAGTAAACAATCTGCGAAGTAGTTGTATAAAAGTGACAAGGGGCAGTTTATGTTGGCCAAGGGAGGTTTTTACAGTCCAGTTTCAAAAATAATCTGGATCAGTGTTTCTCATCTGGTGTAGCTTTGGAACACACATTTTTGATCGAAATAAGTCTAGACCCAAAGAACTATATTAAATACAACTTACAGTACTTTCTCAGAATTGCATTCTGCATTCATGACAGACATGTCATGCGTGTCAATCTGAATAACAGGCGTAAAAACTTTCATTAGGATGTCTGTGCATTGACTTTACATTTTATGAAGTCGAATAATGCCTCTGTGAAGATGACACAATGTTCACAAATAGTAGTGCCTGGGCTGATGAGGATTTGGCCTGGATCGCCCCCTACAGCCAAGGTCAAGGTCAAGGTCAAATTTATTTATAAAGCACATTTACCAACAGCAGGTACTGCCCCAAAGTGCTGTACAGGTTAAAAAGAATAAAACAATCCACATTTAATACAAATGAGAAACAAAAAGAATACACATAAAAACATGTTCAGCTCAGCTATAGTGCCGAAAGGCCTGTGCAAAACAGTGTGACTTCAGCAGACATGTGAAACTCTCCAAAGAAGTAGCAGATCGAATGTGTAAAGGGACAGAATTCCACAACTTGGGGCCAGCTACAGCGAAGGCTCTGTCACCTCTGCGCTTAAGCTTAGACCTGGGGCAGTCTAAAAGACATTAGTCAGAGGACCTCAGGGCTCTTTTAGACATTTAAAAACAAACAAGAGGATTTTAAAATCTATTCTAAAAACAAGCAGGTAGCCAATGAAGAGATGCCAGGACAGGGGTGATGTGGTCATGTCGTAATGCTCCTGAGAGCAAGCGTGCAGCCAAGAGTGGGAATCACATGGTAAAAATAAACAATTAGCTTTGATTTTAACATATGGCTTTAGCATGATACTGTATGTATCCTTAAAAAACAAAAAAAAACAATTAAAACAATGTCAAACTGTGATTTTTGGCAAAGGACCCACTAAATCCACTTTTGGAGAACCAGTGATCTACATCACAAGTGCAAAGAACAACCATTACAAAAGGACAAGTTCTGTGATTATGTCACTCTTGAAAGCCTCTATAGATTACTGTCGCTCGTGGCGCGATGACTGACACTGCTCGCGTACATTTGCTTATATAAGATTTCCAATTAATGAGAAAGTGACATGTAAGTCAAGGATTAGTGTCCATCTGCTGCCACATTCTTCAGTTGAATCCATGGCTGGCTCAAAGATCTATAGGGGCCGATGCACAGATGCAGTCCCTGTCTCAGCTGTAGAATAACCGTCTTGTGCTGCGTTGGGAGTCAGCGGAGGTGCTGTATGAGGAGGAGGCTGTCTTGGCCGAGAGCGGTGTGAATTTAAACTCTGAGGAGGCGCTCGCAGCACTGGGCTAAACTCTGAGCCAGATCGGCGTGTGGGAGATCATCCATGACAGAGTGTCATTCCAGCTCACAGCACTGCGATGTTCAGTCTGCCTGCACAAGTAGGCCACGGCCCGCTCAGAAACGCATGCATAACTCACTCGGAGTCAAAGAGAAGAGCTGAGGCCAATGATACGCAGCAAGACTTTTTATACTTGTGGTCAGGAGATTTCTGTGAAGTGGGAGTGCTGATGTTAGCCTTTCTTGTGTAAAAGAAAAAAAAAAACCCTCTTCACTTACTTCAACATCATGTTCACAGATGGTGAGAAGACAGACATCTCAGCGAAGGCCTATGAAGACATCAACATCATCACAGGAGCGCTCAAGATGTACCTGAGGGAGCTCCCTGTCCCCGTCATCTCCTACGACGCATACCCCCTCTTTATCGAGGCTGCCAGTAAGAGCCACTTCTCCACTTAATACAGTTGTTACGCAGCTCTGTCACAGTTACAAGTTTATCATTGTACATTTCACACACTGATACAAAGGATGGAAAGGAAAAGAAATAATCTCAATGGGGATACTAAAGGGGTACCTCATTTAAAATCAACTTGTTAGTGTGTTTATAATGTTATCCTTCCATCAAAACCAAACTTTAATTTTATTCCACAAGTTTTAGCGTACAGCAATCTCAAACATGCTCCATTTCTTCAATTTTAATCACTATCCTATTGTATAACCACATTTCATAACATCATAACAGTTCCATTGATATCCAGCCTTTTTATTAGTCCTCTGGCTTGTGTCACGTATATTTCACTGAGGAACTAATGTGCATGCGTTGCAGATAAATTAATAGCGCTCTATAAATATTCATGTTTAGACAGCCTGTCTAAATTGTATTACTCTTACAATATGGTCCTGGTTTTCATTATTTCTCCTGGTTTTTCTCTAATTGCATCTATCATTTGCAGCGCAGTCGCAAACGCGCCCTCAGGCGTTTGTTGTTCTCCCTCTAAAAGGTTTTTTTTTACGAGCAGATCTGTGAAAGCCCCCCCCCCGTCTCTCAGACTAATGGTCTTTATTAGCTCGCAGGAAATCACCGCACTGCTGATTTTTATCTTGTCCCGCTTCTGGACCATATTGAATAAGCCGCTCGTTCGCTTCCCTTTCAGAGCTCTCAGACCCGGAGAAGAAGCTGGAGGCGTTTCGAGAGGCGCTCGCTCTGCTGCCCGAGTCCCACACCGAAACGCTCAAGTACCTCATGGCGCATTTAAAAAGGTCAGCCTCCGCACAAGCCTTTTCTCTGCACTGCAAGAAACGATTATCAGTGTCAATGACTCTCGTAGGCAAAAATTCTTCAGTCTTCAGCTGTACTCTGTAGTTGAAGTGTAGGACGTTTCGATCTTAATCAGCTAATGATCAGTCTTAATCAGTCTTTAGTAGCTGATGACGATCTCTGGACTAAGATCGAAACGTACTACACTTCAAGTACAAATGAAGAGTTTTTGTCTACGATGGACAACACCTGTACTACTGAGAACCTACACAAAAAGTGTCAATGATTCACATTAAGTACATTCATATATATATGTGAGATGTTTTGACTAGTTAACATTTTCATTTGACAAAGACAGGGTTAAGAAGCTTTAATTGTGCCAAAAAGGCCTTAAGTGTCATAAAAACATTACATTGATTTCTAAATATACATTTCTTGGAAAATATTGACGTTGCTCAACAAATTTTACAGCAGAAGTTGGTCAAAAATGCTAAAATTATTGTCTAAAACAGAGGGGCCCAAGTTTTTTCCAGAGACAGCCAAAATGGAAAACTATTAGCGGGCGAAGGGCCACACGCAATATTGTTTTACATGTAAAAGACCAAATGTACACAGATTTATGATTAAATGTCCTTTAATAACTGTGATACTGAGGGATAGAACAGGCTGTATTGGTGTCCTCAGTAACTATGAACAGTCTATTCATTGCACAAATGAATCTAAGTAGATACTCCCCAAAAGTTGCTCAAAAGTTGCCTGTTGTATTACATTTACTATTGTATGGACATTCCTCTTGTGGTGGAATGTTTGCAAATTTTAAGAAAAGAAATACGCACAGATTTATTGCATTAATGGCATTAAAATATAGTGTTTGGGCTTTAATTGGTATTGAAAAACAAAAAACTTGCTGCCCCCTGTATAAACCCTGTAAGATGATTTCACTTGTTCTGGGATTGTTTCTGACTTGTTTCAATACATTCCTTCTTGTCTATTTCTTATTTGTTTAATTCTTAACATTGATCTTGTCCCATTGGCAGTTTTAGTTTCTTATTTCAAGCCAGATTACCTTAAAATTGGTCAGAAATGTACTAAAATAGAGACAAATAATCGAGATGACAGTAGTATACAGTATACTGTATGTCCACATTGCAAAAGGTTAAGTTTGTTTGATTTCAGAATATTTGACCTTATTTTGAGTTACTTTGACTTGCCAAGTAAAAAATATCTGCCAATGGACCAATTAATCTTGCATTTATAATAAAAAAAACAACTACTTATTCAAACTAATATTTTTTTTTTAAATATATATAAATTTAGGAAAAAAACGAAGCAGAGAGTGCTGCACTGGACCGTAGCCAACAAACTTCTCAAGTAGAATAGTCAACAACTTACAAAGAGACAGGTGCTCATCAGACTGGAAGGGCAAAGATGATATTACAAAAAGACGAGAAGTTGAGGCACTCTGAATCTGCAAGAATAGTAATTTATTTAACAGCGCTTTTCGACTGCTAGAGTCTTCATCAGGTTTGATTGATGATATGATATATGATATATAAATTTACTTGAAATGTTGCATCTCATTGAAACTACCCAAACAAGATCAATAATCTCAAATCAACCCATGCTTTTTAGTTTTTGCAGCGTAACTTGACATTACGATCCAATTACAGGGTGGCGCAGAATGAGAAGTTTAACCTGATGAACGCGGAGAACCTGGCAATCGTCTTCGGGCCCACTCTCATGCGCGCGCCGGAGGAGGACGCCATGACGGCGCTGAACGACATCCGCTACCAGAGACAAGTGGTGGAGGCGCTGATCAAGAACGAGGACGTGCTCTTCTAGACGCGGGACTGTCCGAGCTAACCACTGTAATCCGTCCTCTCTGTATAAACTTGAATCACATCGAATGACACTTCTTCTTTGTGTAACCAACCCTCCTTTTTGTCTGGGTTCGAACCTTGTACTTAACTCTTAGTTTCCCCATTTTTGTCGGGGATGGTCGGCCAGCATGCTGCGTGCACGCCCTCTTCTTCTTCTCGTGTTGCTCTTTAGTCGGGGTCCGGCTTGTCTTCAGACGGGGGAGCAGTGGTGGCTCTCAGTAGGCTGCGTTCACGTGACGTCACCACATCCTGAAGCAGTGGTTCTCAACGGGTGAAGCTTTGGGACCCACTTTGAACATATCTTGACTAGTCACAACCCAAAAAAATATAAATTTCAACTTTTACTTTAATTTTTTTGCACATTTAATATCAAAATGTAATATTTCTTGGCAGTTTAGTTGATTTAAGCACTGATTGCACTTCTTCCTATCAAAAACTACCTAAATAATGATCAATAATGAGGGTTGGCATAGGCTCACGATCCTCTGAAAATGGCTTATTTTTGGGTCCCGACTCTCCAGTTGAGAACCACTGTTGGTCTAAGTGGAGGGCAGCTGAAAATTCTACTGCGGTAACTATGATTGATATCTGTCAAAATGCAGATGTCCAGTCTTAGTTTATTGCTAATTTCTCTAATTCCTGGGCCAATCCACATAAAACAAAAACTCCAAACAAAGTTCAAGGTCTTCTCTGTCAGCACACATGAACTAAGTTTTATTTTCTGGTGTCCAAAAGTGGCGACAATATTCAAAAACATGTGCGTGATGTTGTCCAGTAGAAAGGACTTCCAGAATCCATTCACTATCAAATAATGATCAGGGAAAACATTTGTCAATTTTATTTTTGGAGATTTCTGTCAAAAACCCGTTTCCCTCCCGTAGAGCTGTATTGGCCCCTGCCCTCCAGCTGCAACGCAACCTATTCATTTCTCTACTTTAGTTGGTTATAGTCCTCAAATGCTGTAAAAATCAATAAGCTACTGATTTTCGGTCTGTACTTTTACAATGCTGTATTTTTGTACCTCTTGTACCGTTTTTATGTAACTGTTTCTAGCTCTCATCGTCTCCGTCATCGTGTCCACACTCATGCGTTTGCCTGACATTTCTAATGCGTTACTATATGCAACGACTTTTTTTGTACATTTAATTTGGACTGTATATTTTGTAAACATGTGCATGATCACTTTAATTTATTAATTTAAACATTGTTCTGAGAAACAAATCTGCCATGATGAACATCCACATTAAATTCAATTGATAAAGCTATGTGTGTGTAATCTACTGTTTTATAAAGGTAAGATAAGACTTTATTGGTCTCACAATGGAGGAACTGACTCATTACAACAGCTCTTAATAACACTTAGGGCAGGGCTGTCCAAACCTTTCCCATGGAGGGCCGCATATTGAAGAGTACGCGACATGGAGGGCCAAAGACCTGGATCAGTCCTGGTTTATTCTTAAATTGGATAATATTTAGTTTTTGATTAGTTCTGATTTAGCCCTGGATTTGTTTAGTCCTGGTTTAGTCATAGTTTAGCCTTGGTTTAGTCCTGGTTTAGGCCTCTTTTAATTTTAGCACTGGTTTTGGACCTACTTTAATCCAGGATAAGACTTGATTTGACCTGGTTTAGACTAGACTGGGTTAGGGTTGGTTTAGTCCTGGAATAAACCTGTTTTAGACCTGGATCAGTTCTGGTTCACACTTAGATTAGACCATATTTAGTTCTTTAGTCCTGATTTAGTCCTGGTTTAATCATAGTTTAGACCTGGTTTAGACCTATACTTTTAGTCCTGTTTTAGAACTGGTTTGGCCCTCCTTTAATCCAGGATTCGACCTGGTCTTGTCCTTGTTTCAGTCCTGTATTTTTTAGGTTTTAATTGTATAGTACAGTTAAACTCGCAGATAAAGCATAATCTCTGGTGATGTGTGCCAATTCAACAAGAAGTTTGTTGAATTGGGCATTGGTGCAAATAATAGAAATTTGCCATCAAAGAAGAACAGATAATAATAATAGAATAAACATATCTTATGTGCAATGAATAAGGAAGCAAGAAATACAGTATCTAGAAAATGGACCTATTGACAATAACAACCTGAGAGTGAAACCATATCCACTGTCATGCTAATGAACCTGGACTACCAGGCTCAGCAGGGCCATATGGGAGTGTCAACGACTTAGAAGTTAGCCCAGGGTGAGGCAATAGGGAACCATATTAACTATGAATAGGCTTAGATGTTTGTCTACGGGTCAGTTCCAGTCGACTGAGGAACAGTTTCGTACACAGGGCCATCGGGAAGCTGAACTCCCTCCCACCCCTCTTTCCCCTCCCCCCGCTCCACAATCAAGGATGAGAGAAACATAATTTCGAACCATTCACATGGTTTGACAAATAAAAAAATCTTGAATCTACATTTTACACCATGAGAGGAGGGACTAACTCCTCCTTCTGGTTCACTCTTAAGAGGCCCACAGCGAGCTCAAGTCTTTAGTAGTTGATGACAATCTTTGGACTAAGATCGAAACGTCCTACACTTCAACTACAGAGTACAGATGAAGACTGAAGATGTTTTGCCTACGATGGACAACTCCTGTACGACTGAGAACCTACACAAACGGATATGAAGAGTACGTTCAACATTAATTTTAGTCAAATCATGACATCTCAAGTACAACATTTCCACAATGTATCTGATTAGACTAAGATTGGACTCAAGTTAAGAATCCAGCTGTGCTTTGCTTGTTTTTCTTTAAAGCCTATTTTGATTATGCCCTTTTTCAATTTTAATTTAATTTAATTTATTTTTGACAAAAAACACTGAATATATGTCCAAGTGCCAGCCCCAGGAGTCGGTCCATGGGGGAAAATTGTACTACTTTTATTGAATTTGTGATATGGAGGCTATGCATGCTCTGAGTCAATTCCAACTTTCTATTGTTAATCAACAGTTACATAAATATGTATTAATTGACAGAATCAACATTATTATTAAAGAATGTGTTAGTCTAGCACCCAGCTTCACACGCATAGCCTCCATAATAAGTCTTTTCAGATTACAGGGAGAAAGGGAAAAAAAAATGCCAAGGACACTAAACCCTGAACCCCCCCATTCTTTCCTCCTGTTTGTACCTGTGTATGTTTGTATGAATGTATGCGTGTGTACATATGTAAGTGTTATATGTCTATGTACGTATATGTAAATGTATGTCTGATTTTATTTATAATTAACTTTAAAACTATCAATAAAAAAAAAAACATGTATCTGGCCTAAACTTAATGTCAAAGAGAAGATACTGAAACAGATATTTGTGATGCGTACCCTTGCTCCACCAAAGCTGTGTTCACCCTGGACGTAACTTCAAAGAAGCTGTGTTTTCGTTTTATTTTAGTTTGTATTTAATATCTGCATTATTAACATACAAAATGAATGAAATCTGCAGTTACGGGTATAAAATAGTGATGGAGAGAATACACCTAAGTGCGATAGAGTATTGAAAGTGTAATTGCCTGTGCAGATGCTGACCTTGACAAATAGTCTGGTTGGTGTATGTTGCCGTTGGAGACGTCACGTGATGGAGCAGAGAGCCCCGTAAACACATCCGTCACACTGATTCTCTGTGAGATTAAAAACACCTAAGGCTCACACTGTCAGGAGAGGCTTAATTACTGCTGTTCCACCAGCCATGTCACGGCAAATGTATGCAGCTTATACATAATTACCCACAGGTTAGGATTTCTCCAGCAACAAGCATGTTTCCAAGAAGCACCCATTAGGAGCATTGTGTTTCCTGTTTTTCAACAATTTCATGAGCAGCATTTGGCAGCAGGGCTGGAGTGTACATATGGATGATACATCCCTCAAATAAGATGTTGTTGTATTGACAAAATCACAGTGTTGTGGCTGACATATTGGAATCTCAAAATTTCAACCTTATGTACAGTACATGTTATGTGAGGGCTGCAGGGTTAAGGGTCCTTTGTCAGATAAACATGTTGCTGTCTTAGATCTTTTAGACAAGTGGTTCTCAAAAGGTTTGAAGATGTTGTTCATGTTATAGAATTCTGTTTCATTTAGAGCAGGGACCAATACAGAGAGAAACAGTTTTAGAAAGACATTTTCAAAAAGAAAATTGACAAATGGATCACATTCATAAACCTGCCATATTATGATTGTGGACTAGAAATCTGGCTTTTGACAGTTAACATAATTTCTCCCTGCCCTCCACATCAATTTTAAGCTATAGGCCTGTTGTGATGTCACATGAACTCAACCTATTGATTGATTGAATATAAAATACTCCTAAATGATTGTTAAATAAGCATGAAGTAATCCTAAAAAGCTAAAATCCTAAATCAGCAATTTAAACACTTAATGAAAGAGAAGTTTTATGTGAAATGCTCACGACTCACTGAGAATGGTTCCTGCTGCCCACTTCTGGGTCCCGACCCACCAGTTGAAAACCACTGTTGGAGATAGTTGACCTTTGTGTGCATGATGTTTTCATTAAAACATGAGTGTTTTGCTAATATACAATGAAGCCATTTCCACTGAATGAGCTCATGTTGCCTGTTGTGCGCAGCCTTTGTCCTGCCAGTCTGTATTTCGCGGGACATCCCCACACAATGCCACGTTGAAGCCCTGCCTTCCTGACAGGTAATCACTCGGGTTTTGTGGCCACATCACATTCAGTTAATGTGAGCCAAATTCAGCCGATTGTCTGCTAAAATTGGATTTTCACCCAAGCGTTTAGCCTGGCCCGTCGCTATCATGGGCCATTTTAAACATTAGTGAGTGGGAGGGGGCACCGCGATAACGCTATCAGCCCTGTCTATCTGCCCACTCAGACGCACCACATGATATTGTCCAGGATGTGGTAAGGAATCATGTGGTGGATGGGCTTTATTCACAGTAATGAGCTGAGATATGAAATTCTGCGATCCATCAGATAACTGACCTTTCTGTGTCAACTCATATGCTAATGTTGGCATCACAATAAGCCCAGCCAGCATAACTACAGAAGAGATATTCAGCAGTACAATGAAGCACTTGGAATTGGTCTGATGGTGCGGCTGCTGTTCATATGCTATTAAGATTAGAAAATGCAGACTTATCAAGGTTAATGTTTACTTTATTGTCCCCCACAGGGAAATGTGTCCTGATCTAGAGACTGACTGGAGGATTACCCTATTGTGCATGTTTTATATACTATTATCGTATTGTTCAAAATTAGTGCAAAGCTAAAATCTAATAAGAATGATATGACGTGGCCTAAAACCAATAAGGCTGACTAAGCACTTGGATTTGTTGCAGACCGAGCCATTCATCATATTGTGCACTACAAAGACTGCTCATATATTATGGACAAAACAAAAAATAAAGGATTTTTCTTTCCATTTGAGACTGACTGAATGAATTGAATTGAGAATGACTTGACTTGGCTGGGAGTGGGACATTGCCAGGTCGT
Source organism: Lesueurigobius sanzi (assembly GCA_900303255.1). NCBI lineage: Eukaryota > Metazoa > Chordata > Actinopteri > Gobiiformes > Gobiidae > Lesueurigobius > Lesueurigobius sanzi. Next base: position 26,594 of record OMNZ01110626.1, read on the forward strand.
CTCCAAACATATTCATTTGATAATCTACTGCAAAAATAACATTGTTGGTGTTGGTTCATTGTTTGGTTTTGCCGACAAATAACCTACTGTTCCCGATTTAACCTCATTCAGACGTCAACGACGTTTAGATGCCGAGGTTTTCATCAAGTAAATGGATTTTCTCTCGTCGTTGAACATTGAGTTGCTGCTATTTCTTCTTCTACACCAAAATGTACTTGAATTTTATATTATATTTATTTTTAAAACAATTACTGTGACAATATTTTTTTTTATAAACATTTAAGTCACTGAAGGCA
>OMNZ01110626.1:30423-43514 GCA_900303255.1 Lesueurigobius sanzi
GGTAATATGTCTATGTAAGTCTGAGGATAATCAATATATCAGCGTTTTAATTTTTGACAAAAGGGGCTTGCCCCCGTATCTGGGGGCAAAAGAGCTTAAGGGGTGCATTAAAAATCCTTGATAAAAAAACACAGCGATATCATCACTGCCATATACTGGACAAATACATGTTACAATGTTAAATTTCATTGCTTTCTCTCAAATTCAAATGGTTTACAAGATTATTGACAATCTAGTGAATGGAAATAGGTCTATTCCTTTTCTTTCCAGCAGGATCTCACTATTTTCCATCCATCCATCCAATTGTAAATGTTGATGAACTGAAGTCTGTCTCAAGGATACACAATGGGGGATGGGATCGAGGAACTTGCTAAAATTTTCCACCCAACCACAGAAAGAACATAAAATATCTGATGAGAAAAGCTGCAGTGTGAATTGGACCATGCTGACCACCTGCCTGCACAGCCACTTTTAAAACACTGTTAAACTAATCTGGAGCCAGTTTAAGTTCTCCATGGCAGTGCGGCCCACCTTAACAAGCTGTCATAATGTGCTTATTCTGTGTTCCTACCATTCGCTCCCCGCTTTAATAAGGTAACCCGACACCCTCTGATTAAATGGGGGCACTTCCCGGGGTCAAGGTCAGGTTATTCCAGTAGTGGATTAGCCCGGCATGTTGATCTCCTAACAGATGACAAAGTATGCGGCCCTCTCGGATGACGAGCATTGGCGGTGGGTCCCTCAGACAATACCGCGGCGCGAGCCAGTGGGCAGCGCCGGGGCGGAACTGGAAGTCGTTTTGTCAGCGTTGAAAGAAAGCTTTAGGTGGGTCTTTTTAATTGTGAAGCGGTCGACAGGAGACGTGCTGAAGACGCTGTTTTGGATGCCTGGCTCATCAGCGAGGATGATGGCCATTATTGTTACATTTCATCTCTTGATATTGGCGGGTAAGATGTCAAATTTGAAAAAAAAAACTTCTAAATGCATTCCAACTAACTCAACAATTTAGCATGACGTCTTTTTGTTCCTTTACTGAAATGAGTGTATGCTGACCGGCTCTTTGATTGACGTGTGGACACATCCTTTGTGCTTTCACCAGCTGCGTTCATGCACAAGCTTTTCTATAAACCACTTGAATTCATGCACCTATCTTGAAGCAATAAAAAAAAACAAAGAAAAGAAAATGGCCAGTGGTAATAAAGAGGACCCCACCACAGCAGTGCAAAGAGCAAACAGCTGACAGAATATCCCCAATAAGCGTCTGGCAAGGCACTGCAGGTGAAGAGGGCAGATATCAATTTGATTTGATTATTGGCAGAAATACACTGAGAGATTTAATATAGGGCAAGTTTTCTTTTATTAATGTTTTCATATGAATCTAAGAATATAATTCTATGCGTAAAAATGGCCAAAATGTGAATAATGGATAGAGCCAGGTTTAAATGTAAGGTTTTATTGTTGAAGCATTAGACACAAAGATGTTTTCAGAGGTGATTTTGAATGTGTTGTTTAGTTTTTTTAATTCAAATTTCACCCTGTTTTTTACAGGTTCGAAACTCAATAAATCAGTTTAGGGATTCCCTTTGTTAAAACCTTTAAAAAATATTGTGAAGTACATGACTGGAAAATGTGAGGAGCTATAAGATTATAAGATTATAAGCATTTTGAGAAAATTGCCCTTGAAATTGCAATTTCCCGTATAAATCTATAGAGAAACGTTGAATCCGTGCAATAAGGAAAAACCTCACTGTGAAGGTTTGGCAATTTATTTGTTTTGAGGTGAAAATGTACTATATGTCAAGTGATTAAACTGGTTCAAAATCTGAAAATGGAAAAATAAAATGACTTTGGCCTGCAGTGACTCCCCTTAAGAGGCCATCACATCAAATCAGACCAATAGACAATACATTGTTTTATTCCCAAATATATTTTATAGTATAATAAATAAATGCTTACTCACACATAAATACAAGCATCATAATTGTCACCTTTTTCAATCAAATATTGCAGTAGCCACAGAAATGTCAAAATGCCACAATTTGATGGTCTAATTCACAAGAGAGGGAGAGAGATGTTTAGCCATTTCTCAATCAGACATTTTAATTATAAAGCTAAAACAGCGTAAACATTAAAAAAATATGGGCATACATTCTTTATGTGTGTCATTTGTGGGTAGTTTACTGTATTTTTGCCACTCTATACACTTTGCAAAACGAATAAAAAAGTAATTTTACTCAGCCTTAGCAAAAGCTCCCATTGTGATCATTGCTGCTGCTTGTGTGTCAGGTGTTGCGTGGGCGTCCCGTGATGAGACCCGTCTGGTTAAGACCTTGTTCACGGGCTATAACAAGGTGGTGCGTCCCGTGGCACATTTCAAAGACCCAGTGGTGGTGACAGTGGGGCTGCAGCTCATCCAGCTCATCAGTGTGGTGAGACTGCTGTAGTGCATGCTGACATCATCCAGGACGACCTATCATCAAATACTCTTGTCTCTTTCAGGACGAGGTCAACCAGATCGTCAGCAGCAACGTGCGCCTCAAACAGGTACTTTCACTTTTGTGAAGGTTCTCAGTCGTACAGGAGTTGTCCATCATAGGCAAAAATTCTTCAGTCTTCATCTGTACTCTGTAATTGAAGTGTAGGACGTTTCGATCTTACTCCAAAGATCAGCTACTGAAGGCCTGGAGTAGCTGATGACGATCTTTGGAGTAAGATCGAAACATCCTACACTTCAACTACAGAGTACAGATGAAGACTGAAGAATTTTTGCCTACGAAGGTACTTTCACTATTCAAATTCATATGAAAGGTATTGTTTATTTTGATATAAATCATTCCCTTTAAAAACTTAATGTTGTTCTCTTAACATCTTTCACCTGGAAACTAACAAATGGCTAATCCAGGGGTGTCAAACATATAGCCCACAGCTGGTGTACAGTCCAGACAAACTATTTTGTCGACAGGCACTAACTTTACCACTGCACATGCGTCCAGTACTAGTTTCTCGTAGAAAATCACTATTAACAGCTTTAAACTTTGTATTACATAAATATACAGTACATGACGTAACCCTAAACCTAATCCTAACCTTAATTGGTTAAAAAACTTGACAGTTTTGAATGGAAATGACTATATATAGACTAAACTATATCCCAACTGCATTTGCATTCAAAACTGTTTATGATCAAAGTCAATTAAGGTTAGGATTAGGTTTAGGTTTAGGGTTACGTCATGTATATCATGTAATACACAGTCTAAACGCTGCTAATAAACTAGCGCTGAACGCATGCGCAGTGGTAAATTCAGTGCCTCTCGACATTTCAGTGTGTTTCGACTGTACACCTCTATCTGTACACCTCGATCTATTCATTATCTAGATTTTGTCACCACAAATATCATCAATTTTGGCCATTTGTATGAATAAAATGCCTAATTTATGAAAACATAAAATTACAGATAACTTGCTATACATTTGTATCTCATATTTATGTCAGTGATATAGAGTTTAAAACATTGGTTGGCATAGTTGCAGTATAACAGTCGCCAGCACATCTGTCACATCATCACTGCTTTAGGCAATCCCTGTCTTTTCACCACAATGAAACAATCTGGACCAGTGGCCTTTTCTGGTCTGAATGATGTCCTAGTTTTTATCTTGGCCCACTTTTTAAAATAGAATGACTAACATTATGTATTATTTACAACTCAAATTGGGATAAAACACATTTTAGGATTTAATTTTAGTTTAGGAAAAATCCAATTGTCCAGACAGCATTTTTTATATATATATATATAAAGTTACTGTTTCCGAATAGTATGTTACAAGTGGGAGTTGGTTGAGTTGGAGTACATTGGAGTACAAAGGAAAGTGTGCATGGTATGAACAGAATGGCAAAACAAAAGGATTTATTTTTAATGATAGCAGAACAAGATTATTTTTCCAAGCCACAAAAGCCACTGCTTCATCCCTCGTGTTAAAGGCTACTCCGTGATGCTATTAGACAAAAGCTTTTTATGTTGTGATTGTTTTTCTATGTACTCCTTCCCATTGTTGTACATGCCTGTCTCTTTCTATACCCAGCAATGGAAAGATGTGAATTTACAGTGGAACCCTGAGGATTATGGGGGAATCAAAAAGATCAGAATTCCCTCCAGTGACATTTGGAGGCCCGACCTGGTCCTCTACAACAAGTAAGCCCCCCACCAGCATCTAAACTTAACCCACTCCAGCTCCAGGACATGTATTTAAGTAGCGCATTTTCCAGCAACAAATAGAGCACCTGATGTTTGCATCACACTTTCCTATACGCCGCTGTGTGTCGTGAGAAAGCTCACATTTCATCCGGCTAAATCTGTCATTGTGTTGCCCCCCCCTTAACAACAGAGACCCCCCACCACCACCCCCTTTTTCGCCATATGCCCGGTCTGACACACGGCTGCTTTCTCCCTGACAACCAGCGTCGCAGCAGCTAACACCAGGCTGCGCTCTGGTTGGCTACATGTGCGGTGGCAGTGGAAGCATCCTCGGGCGCCAGTGTCCCCCTGTGTTAGCATTCCACTCATTATCCTCTCCTGATGTGCTGCTTATGCGCCCGTGCTACAGTTTGCATGTGTTGATTTGACTGGAGAGATACTGTATGTAGATGCTTTGTGGAATGATAAGACTTTGGTGTACAGAACCAGGCAGGTAGAGATGTCAGTGATGTAGTGAAAGGAGTGATTGATATATTTGTGTGAAAAAAACAACGTTTAATCAAAATATTAAATAATGACTTAAATTGCGCTTACAAGATAATCAAACGTCGTCACTTCTTTGATGAAGTTTACATGTAAACGTATGCATTTCATAGAATATGAATGATGAACACAAAACCTTTATTTCACTCATGGTTAGTTGTTGTATGAACCCATTTATTGTCAAAAAACCTGTTTGTTTACGCTTTTCAATTGAAACAAACACTTTTTCAGTCTAATTTTGTCAGAGAGTCCTGTATTTCAGCTGAAGTGAGTTTTTCTTTGCTCCTGAGCAGTTGTTGAAGGTCATGTAAACATTAGATCAGGGACATATGAGTAGTTTCTGTTTCATTATGATTTCAAAAGAGTAAACTCAGTTCTTTGGCAATAAATGGCTTCGCACAGCCACTAGCCATGAATGGAAAAAAGATGTTTGTGTTATCATTCATATTCTATGAAAAATGGCCACAACTGTATGTAGTATGTAGCCATAACTGCCCTGGTGCTACCATTCTGCGCCAACAGCCTCTCTGACCAACGGCTATTCATTCATTATATTCAATCATTAATGGTGAAGTGTGTTACCCAAGGACACCGCGTCTATAGGGACCCATCAAAGGCGGGATTCGAACCACTGATCTTTGAGATGAATAGGCTGATGGGGGTACCATAGCTCAAACATGGACACAGAATGTTTGTATACATTTTCCTTGAGTTGTTTGCAAAGAAATCTTAGAAATGCCTTTAGCTAATCGCACACATGCATACGCCGGCTAGCAGAGACTTAGCCTGGCCTTAGCCATCCGTAAACTCCGGTCAATTTTTATTTCCCTACATGTACGTCTGGGTCTGATCTCAGTGGGTGTGTTAACATCGGTTGAATTGAGTCAGACCATTCAGCGAGCGGGGGAGGCGGGTGTCATAGGTGTCATCAGGCATATGCAGGAAATGATAATACGGATGGCTAAGGCCAGGCTAGTGATTGGGTAAAATCAGATCCAATCGTTTCAAACTTTAAAAGGAGTTGACCCTCCCACCTCAAAACGGAGATCAGTTGCGTAGGGCCAGACCCTCTGTACGAAATGAGTACGAGGGGATGGTAGGACCAGGGTAGCAGAGACTGCCCTTCCATGTCCATTATTTGCGTCATTGAATGCTCTTATTATCGCAAGATAACTTTAAAGACTTAAGTTAGCATGAATATCTGAGGCCTCTTTTACACACTATTTTTTAATGTTAAGTGAAATATTAGGCCTGTACATTCATTAATGTTTTCTAACTATGTTTTGACATCACACAAACATGACAGCAGAAAAGGTCTTGATTGTTTCTTCAATGTTTGATGATTAACTCTGACAGTTATAGGAAAAAAACTACATTGAACATTGGAATTTTATATAATATAGTAGCTGACTTGCTAACTGTCCGCACACATTAGCAGCAAATGCCATTCCTCCTTTTTATTTCGAGTTGGTTGATTGTTTTAGAGGTGCCTTTCTGGACGCTCAAGGACACCGTACAAGTTAATAAGGAAGAATTCACCCCTCGTGTTCGTTCATGTGTCTCTGCAGCGCGGATGGAGACTTTGCCATCGTCCACGAGACCAAAGTGCTACTGGAGCACACGGGCATGATCACGTGGAACCCTCCCGCCATCTTCAAGAGCTACTGTGAGATCATTGTGCTGCACTTCCCCTTTGACCTGCAGAACTGTAGCATGAAGCTGGGCACCTGGACCTACGACGGAAACCTGGTCATCATCAATCCGGTAACAGTTTCATAAGAGCGATCACAGTATCGGAAAACACAGGAGCGGTGCAGGGTGCAACAAAATCCTGGGGGGTGGGGCAACAACTTGATCTCAGTGTGTATTTGACCAATTGTTTTTTTCCAGACACTTTAGAAAGGTTAAATGCTTTATTCAGGCTTTTAAATAATATTTTGGACACCTTACCTCTTACCCCAGGATAGTGACCGGCCCGACCTGAGCCACTTCATGGAGAGCGGGGAGTGGGTGATGAAGGACTTTCGCAGTTGGAAGCACCAGGTGGTCTACTCTTGCTGCCTGGACACGCCGTACCTGGACATCACCTACCACTTCCTCATGCTGCGTCTGCCTCTATACTTTATCGTTAACGTCATCATCCCCTGTATGCTCTTCTCCTTCCTCACCGGCCTGGTCTTCTACCTGCCCACCGACTCAGGTATGGACTTGACTATGACTATTGCAAGCCAATGTGGTTGTAATACATATATCAGAGGGAAATGGGGTGCGGCCAAGGTAGAATTTGATCTAATATACATGCAGTCTTGTCTGAACATTAAATTATCACGAAGGAACAGCCAGAGGGCCTAAACGGGCGTCTCAGAGCCTTACTCCACTCACACCAAAAATGTGAAATCTGCCATGAAAGAGGCACGTTCGCTAATCCAACTCCAACATGCTATGTATTTTGAAAACGTTTGCTGACATGGGAAATACAAACAAAGGAAGAAAGAGAATATTTGTTATTTCCTTCTGTGTAAATCCACATTTTTAAATCATTTTGTGACACGTGACCATCGTATCTAGCCCTGTATTAAAAATCCCCAGGAGACAATACAAGGATTTGACATTCTTGATAGGCTCATCTTTTGTAATAAGCTTTTGTCTTTTGCTCCCTCTTTTCCTGCTGGTTTGGTGGGAGTGAATTGTAGAATGTCAGAACAAAATGAAAGTCCCTCTGAGCAAATCTCATTTCAACAGAAGCTCAGACCAAGGCAGTGAGTCCAATAAATAATTCGCCAGTGAATGGTAAAATGTCAGCCATGTTTAATCTGCAGACGAGTCCTGGTTCTGTCTGTCTGTTCTCTCAACGGCCTCACTGTAAACGAATAACAGGGAACAAGAGAGCAGTGATGTGAATTATGGCTCTATAAAGAGAGTCAGACATTACTTCACAAAGCCCTCATTTTTAGTCACAGTCTATATATATTTTAAGAGGTCAAAACACACCAGAAACACATTTTAATTTAATTTAAGGTAAAACCTACAGCGACAGTGTTTACTCTGTCTTTTACTCTGAAATAGGTGTATGTAAAAAGACACTTAAATGTAAGCAAAAATAACATTTATTATAATAAAATAAGTATAATAATTATTTGATTTGCAGCTAGTAAATACTGTACATGACGTTGCTAGTAAAATTGCAATTGGGCGGCATGGAGGTGCAGCGGCTAGCCTCACAGCAAGAAGTTTCTGTGGACATGGCTTTGTCTATTCTCTCAGTGTCTGCTCCGGTTTCCCCTACCACTAAAAACAAAGGGCCAGGATGAATGGTGTCTGTGTGTGAGTGAATGGTGGTGGTTAGAGGGCAGCTGTGGCTACATACGTACAGTAGCTTACCACCATTGCAACATTGTCCAATTTAACACCTCTTAAGCCTGAAGCCTTTTTCTCCAAAAATCATTTATTTACATCATAGGTGTACATGGGTAATCTTGGTGTCCAAACATTTGGTAGAGATTAGGGATCACGGAGGAAGTGAAATAATAATAAATTATATTGTTTGACAATAAAATGAGGTTGCAATGGGTTGGCCTGAAAAAAAATATACAGTATATTTTGCTGCGTCAAACACATACATCAGTAACTGTATCTGAAAATGCAGCGCCATTTTGGGGGGATAGGGCTTAAGAGGTTGTTGTTTGACAATGAAATGAGGTTGCAATGGGTTGTTCTAATATTGACCTGAAAAAAACACACATTTTCCCGCAAAAAGGCCTTTTTCCTCCCTGTGGTGTAGCAAATAACAACAGAAATGGATAATTCCATATCAGCTGTCACTCATTTGCAACTTTGGAATATTTTGCTGCGTAAAACACAGCTGTATCTGAAAGCGCAGAGCCATTATTGTGGTCTATGGAGCTTAAGAGGTTTTAATACGCTTTGTGATCATGTCTGTGAAAGCCGTCTTCCTCCTCATCCTTCTCCTTCTTTTTCTTCTTCTCCTCCTCCTTCTTCTTTTTCTTCTTCTCCTTCTACTTTACATAATTACAAAAGAGACAGATTTGCAGAAACAGTGACTGAGTAAATAGTTTGCTACTATAGTATCTGAAATAGTCAATAAACAAACTTACGGCCTTTGAGTATGGGGCTCCTGCCCTCTTCACATCTGGCATGGTGGTGGGAGCGGGCCAGCCTCATTACCCAGAGTCCCTCAGTGCTGTCATGTCTGAACCAGGCCTTGGCTTTAATGTATAATACATCACTTGATGTGCGAGTTTGAGATGACTGCTGACAGAAGCGTGTGGAGGAGAGGCTGATGCCAGGAGATGCCCTCAGTGGGAAAACAAACGACACGCCTTGAATACTGTTGCTGAGAATCGCTGTCAGTTTGTTTACACTTTCTTTTGTTTGATTGGAGGATAAAACGCCTTTTCAATTTTTAAGAGTGCAGTAAGTGTCTGGAGGCCTGTTCTCATGGACCTCATAAGAAATTATTATATTTATGTCTGTATATATGTCATTTTAATTCTAAAATTTGATAGGTTTTGTCTTTCATTATCCTTGGAGCCAGCACTCATTCCAGCAACTGATTGGATAATGAGATTGGATATACAGTATGTAATGGCTCTGTCCTCATCTTCACAGAAAATTGACGGGATGGTATGGGGGTAAGGTGAATAATCCATAGAAACATGAGGAGGACATGAATACGCCACACTGAGATCTGGTTCAGACTGTGATACGTGACACTTCAATCAATTTAATCACATTGATTCACTACGGCTAATTTAGAGCCACCAAATTATTCAGTACATATTTTTAGATGGTTGAAGGAAGCCATTGTCCGAGGTCTACACCTTGTCTAAACGGAATAAGGGCTGGAACATGTGAGACTTGATGACTGGCTAAATACAGTTTTTGTAATTGCATTTATTTCATATTTTTTGTTTCATTCATTCATGGAGCAGAATGTTCTTCCTTTAAAGATCCGTACACTACACATTCTGTTTTGTTGTAATCATTACAGCACTAAAATGCACTCACTAAGTATTTATGGCACCACATTGCTTAAAGCAGCATAATAGGCAACATAAGATGGATTCCACATTTCTAAAGCACAATAACAAGAGCCTTCAGCTACTAATCTCCGGTTTTATGGAATCAATTTCTATCTCATGTTAAAGAAGCAGACACAGTCTCCATTTTTAAGACTAGGCCCAAAATGTTCCTTTTCAAAATAGTTTATGGCCAGGTCAGCTAGGCAGAGCACTAAACCTACAACATAAGCAAAGCTGTTATAAGAGCTATATGCTGGGGGAAGTACAGTACATTGAGCCCTATCCTCTTGTTCTTCTTGCTGTATAAACTATGTTGCAATATTTAGTTTAACCTTTACCTTTAGTCTGTTCCACTTTCATTGTCCTACCCTGTCTGTCGATGGGGTGTGGTCTAGATTCCTGGCTGTTCGAGAGCCAGCGACGACAGCAGGCCTGAATAACAGTGGTGGTGGTGACCTCTGCAGCTCTGACTGGACATAGCTAGGGACTGTAGTCAGCCTAGGGACTGTCTATTGCCCGTCCACTGTCGTTCTCTGTTTTTTCCGAAGAGGTTTTTTGGATTTTTTTTCTTGCCGCAGGGGAGGATCTCAGGATGGGGGATACCCTAGGCTTGTTTTGTTTAGATTTGTGTGATATTACATCTCATCTATCAGTCATTTATTTTTGAGGGGTGTATCTGTAATGCCCTTTGAGATGACTCTTCTTGTGATATTGAGCGATACAAAAATAAATTGATTGATTGATTGATAAGTGGCAACCTACCTCTAATTTAAGTCCGGACACTGCAGGCAAACAGAAAAATATGTAAATTGAGTGACATTAATTCATTTGAAACTTTTAGCTATTATTATATTAGTTGCAAATATGTTTGAGAGGGGATTATGAATGTCTTATTTAGTTTTTGAATAACCTAGTTGTGAATGAATCTGTAAAAAATAAATCTAATTATTGACGGATGCAAAATTGATGTTTTCACCTGCCATGTCTTGCCTTATGCTTATTGAAAGTTTATAGTTTATTTTAGTTATTGCTATTACTTGCTTACATCTATTTCACTTGGCTTGTGACTTTTGTGTTGCAGGTGAAAAGATGACCCTGTCCATCTCTGTCCTCCTGTCCCTCACTGTGTTCCTGCTGGTCATCGTGGAGCTCATCCCGTCCACCTCCAGCGCGGTGCCTCTCATCGGGAAATACATGCTGTTCACCATGGTCTTCGTCATCGCCTCCATCATCATCACCGTCATCGTGATCAACACTCACCACCGCTCGCCCAGCACTCACACCATGCCCGAGTGGGTCCGCAAGGTAACCACTGTCACTGCTAATCACACTCAAAGTCCTATTCAGTTTAGACCATGAAACACAATTTTATTTAGATTCCTGTCTAACAGCGACAGTGGCGTAAATGGTAGAGCGGGTTAGCAGTTTGAATCCCACAGTGTCCTTGAGCAAGATACTTCCCCCACCTTGCCTCCACTGCGTACACTGGTGTATGAATGAGAGGGTGAATGAGTGAGTGGTTCCTTGATGTAAAGTGTCTAGCCTGGCCCTTAGCCATCCATAAACTCTGGTCATTATCATCATGTTACGTCTGGGTCTGATCTCAGTGGCCGCGATACATCGGTTAAACTTCATCCTAACCATTCAGCGAGCGGGGGAGGCGGGTGTTGTAGGTGACGTCATACATAACGACCAAACGCTAGCGATTGGGTAAAATCAGATCCAATCATTTCAAGCTTTAAAAGGAGTTCACCCTCCCACCTGAAAACGGAGCTCAATTGTGAAGATCCAGACCCTCTGTACAAAATGAGTATGAGGGTATAGTAAGACCAGGCTATAAAGTGTCAGGTATAAAAATGCTGTATAAATGTGTCCATATCGTCACCCTGCTAAGATAATTGCCTATCTCATTTTCACAGGATTTTGGGAAAAAGGAAGTACAAGGTGACTGAGCTGTATAGGAGTTGAATTAGGCAAAAATCTCAATTTCAGCCAAAAGTGAGTTAGGCAATTATCTTAGCAGGGTGACGATATGCTATTTTTAACTAAAAACCATAAAGTTATCAAAGCATTTTGCTGTATTTTCAAATATTGGGTATTTTATTTTATTCAAAATATCTATTACTAAACCTGTGGGATTCACATGCTATCCCTCATTTGAAAGCTAAGAACCTTCAGAATTCAGTCATTGAGCTTTAAGTACTGGAGACTACTGTAGCACAAACTGACTTTTTGGGGGACAGGTGCTGGGATTGAAGATCGGAGAGAGTCCTTGAAGTTAATTTACAAAATGATTTTAGCCAAATGAACAATAAGAGTGAGGCTTATTCAGCTTTCCGCTGCTTTCTGATTGGATAATGTCTTTAGAACCAACACAAAAGATGTAAATACAAACAACATCAAGTAAAAATGTTTTGTGAGTAGAAATGAATGTGACTATGAACAGTTTGAATCAACATTGCAATTGTTATCAGCAAAACCATTCTTTGATTTGAAACATAAAAAGACACAAACAGAAAAGAAACTACTCCTTTTTTTTTTTTTTTTTTTTAACTTTAACAACACAGAAAAGGTCAATCACTTTACAACAACTTTACAATTTACATACAAAACTTGATCACCTCAAGTGGGGGAGGTAGCCTGCCTCTGAATGTATTCTAAAACAAACTAGTCGCCAAAACAAACTCTGAAGACTGAAGGAAACCCCTGGGCATTTTATCACCTGTAGTACACTGCCCTCTGGTGGTGACAGACGTTATTGCCTCGACTTGACTTTTTTTTTCTTTCTTTCTTTCTTCAATTCAACTCTGTGTGTGCCCTTTTCACTCCAGCTTCTTTGCCCTTTGTTTTATGGCAGGTTTTTATTGAAACTATCCCCAACATCATGTTCTTCTCCACGATGAAGCGGCCCGGGAAGGAGAAGCAGGTTAAAAGCATCTACGGCGCGGACTTTGACATCTCTGACATCTCGGGGAACCAGGCGTCCGCAGTGCCCTACCAGTCGCCCATCACCAAGAACCCAGACGTGCGCAGTGCCATAGAGGGGGTCAAGTACATAGCGGAGACCATGAAGTCAGACGAGGAGTCCAACAATGTAAGCATCCCATACTATTATACACGGTGATATCAACTTCTGTGGTATATTACTGACAAAAATATGAGGAAAAAATATATTGGAAATTTTATACTTTATATAAAAGTTAGGTATATTATGCAATTATCTGGACAGATAATGGATAGAGCCAGGTTTAAATGTATGTTTTTTGTTGTTGATATATATCTATATATATATATATATATATATATATATATA
>OMNZ01110627.1:7156-25550 GCA_900303255.1 Lesueurigobius sanzi
GTTTTTAGGTTTACAAGGCCTACAGAAGATCAGTGCGCGCTTCTAACAGGAGGGGGCGTGGCATCACGATGGTGGCTTTCCATCGTGATGGTTGGTTCACCATCACAATGGACGGTGATATCGTACATCAGCACAACCCAACTGTGATCCTCGTATTTTGCCTCTATCGCCCCCTGCAGCCAAGAGAGCGCCACAGAGCTGCTGTGTCCACGCAATGAGCCCTCTCTCCCCCTCCTTTTGTCACTCATATTCCTCTCTCCTCTCCTCTCCCGTCTTCCCTCTCCCCTCCTCTCCTCTTCCCTCCTCTCCTCTCCCTCCTCTCCTCTCCCCTCCTCTTCCCTCCTCTCCCTTTCCCTCCTCCCCTCTTCCCTCCTCTCCTCTTCCCTCCTCTCCTCTCCCCTCCTCTCTCTCTTCCCTCCTCTCCTCTTCTCTCCCCTCCTCTCTCTTTGGCCTGTGTTTCTGGCTCGGCTTCAGCCTGACTTCCTGAGTTCACTCACTGTGATCCTGTTCACCGGCTGCAGGGGGCGCTCTGGGGGTAACACCTCATTAACCTGGCTCTCCACGTCTCCCCAACGTCCCAAAACAAACTTCGACAAACCAAAGTTAATGGATTCTGTCGGTGTTTTGTTTTCAAAGGACATTTTACTGAATAAATGCAGCCATTTGCTCACAGAGCGTATCATACTTTTTTATTCAGTTACATAGAGATGTTTATTTTATTAGTTTTTTTTTTTTTTTTTTTCAGTATTTTTATTTCCTGTTTGTAAACTTCTTTTGCACCCCCCCTGTGTGAGTCTGTCTTAAGAGTTGTTCTAACAAGTGAATTTTCCATTGTGAGATCAATAAAGAAGAAAGAAGAAATAAAGATCTTACATTTCATTCACACGGAAAACTAGTTCATGATTGTGAAAAGGTCGACTCAAAGGTCATTTCAATCAAAACGTTTTTTTCTTACATTGCTGTGATCAAATCTCCACTTTAGCAGCTCCTACAGACTCCAAACTTTCCAGTTTTGGACATTTGAAGTGTTTTTCATTATCTAATTCCAGCCTGATTTATTTAACTAAAAACTCGTTTATCCAAAAACTAAACACTCTGTTGTCTCTAAAGGCATTGGTTAAGTTTTTTTTTTTTTTTTTGGACAAATATTTTAGCTCTGATCGTTCCAAATATGAGATAAATCTCAGACCATAATCTAAGCAGACAGAGGACTCTCTCACTTTCACAATCACAGACTGAATGTTAAAGGTTCTTAGCTTTCAAATGAGGAATGACATGTGGAACTTGTACAAAGAGCATCTACAGACATGACCTTTAAGTTTCCTCTATCAACACGTCCTCAAACGGCTTCACTTTAGCTTCATGTGGCAAAAAGTAAAAAAAATTACAGTTTTTATGCACCTTTTGCCGCCAACCGATTAATCGTAAAAATAATCGTCTGATTAATTGATTACCTAAATAATCGTTAGTGACAGCTCCAGCTCAATTATTAATATTTGGTATTTATTTTGATATGAAAACCATAAAAAAACAAAACATTTTTTTTCTCATATTTATGTCAGTATCACCCAATTTTGGTCCAACAGGGTCAAAGAGGTTAATGTTAAAGGCACTATACCTGATTTTTTCTTGAAATGAGTTTTCCCTCCTTTATATTGTAAACTCAGACATTTAATAATACTGTGCATCTAAACATTTTTGTTAATTTCATGTGTTTGCATTTCTGTGACAGTAAAGGTCCTATCTCACCGGCCTGGAGACTAGTTCACAACCTCGCAGAGTCTTAAGTCTCCAACAAGTCTCCAAGACATCTCTACCAGGTCTGCAGGGAGTCAAGTCTCCAACAGGTCTCGGAGAGGTCTCAATTCAGTTGTGAAGACTTCGTGGAGACTTATTTTGAACGAGACCGGAGAGACGCGTCAACGAGGTCTCTGAGAAGTCTCTGAGACGTCGCCGCAACTGAACTGAGACCTCCCCGAGACCTGATGGAGACTTGGAAAAAGTCTCCAACTAGTCTCCTAAAAATTCAAACATGTTTGAATTTCCCACACCTCCCTGGAGATCTCCTGGAGACTCCGCAGAGACGTCTCTGAGACTCAAATCTACCTCAGGTTTTGAACTAGTCTCAATGAGAGGTGAGATAGGTCCTTTTGTCTGTGGGAAGTCTCCAAGTCTCCGAGAAGTCTCCGGGAAGTCCCCGCCGTTGAGATACCCCCTTAACCCTAAAAAGTGACCCTGAACGTTGTGAAAAGAAATGGGATTTCAGAAATGTGTGAGGAAAGTTTGGAATGTGTTTGGGCCACAACTATCAATTTAATTTGCTTATTCCCGCTTTCATTACTTGTAATTAAAAAATCAAGTATAGTCTCCTCAGAAACATTTAGGCCATCTTTCCGGTGTAGGACAGCTCACTGAACGACTTTTAATACTTTTTAACCCCTCCTGGAAACTGATACATTTTGTCAAAGCGCTGGGCGATGGTGGGTCAGAAATCCTCTAACTTTGCGCTGTGAGCGGGGCCCGGGGCAGGAGGAGCTGGAGGAGCTGGAGGAGCTTGAGGAGCTGGAGGAGCTGGTGGAGAGGCAGGTCTGTGGAGCCCCGACTGGAGGAATGAGGCGGCGTTTGCTCTGAAGCCGCCAGGTCCCGGCCGGTCTGCCCCAGGGCGGATACATAATGCAACAGAACCACTGCTGCTGCGGAGAAGACAGACAGAGACCCTGCAGCTGCTCCAGTCCAGTCTTCAACTAATGTTTCATCAGAACTGCAGTCAGAGTTATATTGTTGCTGACTGAAACTAAAAGTAGTTAATGAGACTCAAACTATGATGAAAATCCCCAGATGTTTTTTGTTGAGTCATAAAAAACTAATGAAAAGAAAGAAATAAATATGTGAACTTCAGCGGCACAGTTTGAAAGAGTCATATTTGATTAAGACTTGGTTTAGTCCTGGATTAGTCCTGGATTAGTCCTGGATCAATCCTGGTTTAGACCTGGTTCAGACCTGGCTCAGTACCTGTGGTGGCTGAGGTAGCAGAGTAGGTGAGCGCCCCACAGAGTTGGTCCACTGAAGGTGCTCAGAGCTGTGAGGAAAACAGCTGGAGCTTCTACGTAGGAGTCCAGTCCCACGAAGCCCACGGAGATGTCCACTGTCCCGATGTTGTTGGAGTTTCCCTGGAAAACACAGACACCGTTAAAAACAAGACTACATCCAGTCTTTCCCCTCCCACCTCCCACCCCAGAGCCCGCTGCCTTGATCATAGACCGTTAAACCCAACCAAACTGTCTTCACCAAATCCATTAGAACTCATGTATCTTAGAAATCTGTTCAATGTTTTGTTGGATTGTTGCCATGAGCTAATTTGCATCTGTTGTCCCACACTAACACTCTCACATTCATCCTGACCTAAGACAAAACCCCAAGCCACAAATAGAGCTACGTAGCTTACTCAATCCATCGCAAAGAAGAGGAATGCAAAGAGAGAGACAAAACAACTACTGCATAAAAGGCTTTATCAACACTGCAGAGAAAGCTCTAGCGGCCCTCAGGCGGCTGTGCATCTCCACCTCAAAGCCACCAATCACTCATTTGAGGACAGTGAAGTTAAGATTTTAAGAAAATAGATGGTTTGATGGAGGAGTCAAAGAAGCCATATTTGTTAAAAAGAGACTCCATTCACGAACCGCAATGGTGGCCTCAGGTTTAATCTAGACCTGGTCTACAACAACATCCATAAACAGAAACCGTACCCATGTCATGCTAATGAAGCTGGAGCATTGGCCAGACCCGGGCCATAGATAGGCATGAACAGCCTTCGAACAAAGCCCAGGGGGAGTCGATAGGAAAGTAACAAGCAGTACTTAGTTTGTGTAGGTTCTCAGTCATACAGGAGTTGTCCATCGTAGGCCAAGATTCTTCAGTCTTCATCTGTACTCTGTAGTTGAAGTGTTGGACGTGTCGATCTTAGTCCAAAGATTGTCCTCAGCGAGTGAAGATTTAAACACGTCCATGGGTCTCTTAAGTGCAAATCAGAAGGAGGAGTTAACCTCTAAGCCCCTCCTCTCTTGGTACTACAGGTTGGAAAACATCTTTCCAACCTTTAGAACCAAGAGAGGTGGGACTTCTGGAGGTTAACTCCTCCTACTGGTTTCTTCTTACGAGACCCACAGGCGTGTCAAGTCTACTCCTGCTGACAAACCTTTTTGATAAAGAGCAAAATGTCCTACACTCCAACTAGAGTACAGATGAAGACTGAAGAATCTTTGCCTACGATGTCCAAACAGAAAGGCCCGAGAATCGAACCCGGGACCTTCTAGCTATGAAGCACGAGTGCCAGAAACCGTGCGGCCCAAAGCCTAGTCCGCATTTTAATCAGTCCAGTCAGAGGTTTCCTTCAAAAACTGTTTCGCACCAACTGCTTTTGTTACGTAAAAAATAGTTTGTCCATTTGTGTTTCTAACATTTGTAAATTCCTACAGTACATCTGTACTGGAGGATCGCTGTTCATCGTGCACAAGTGGAGATATATGTTGCTGTGTAGCACAGCCATGTCCCTGGTTGAGATTATTTAGATGAACCGACTGTTGTCCAACTACTACTACTGTCGTTACTGTTGCTGTTCTTACTGTTGTCTGTAGTATTGTATTGTTGTAAGGCTGCTCTGGATGTTTTGTATGTATTGTATGTTGTGAATGTGATTTTGCACCCATGGCACTGTGAGCCCAAGACAAATTTCCCTTTGCTACAATAAAGTTTATCCTAACCTAACCTAACATTTGCAGTTTCTGTTTTCACAGAGACGTATCTTTGAGTGTCTCTGTGTGGTGTTTAATAAGACGCTTCTCTTCCAAACAAAGGGAGGTTTTCTGTTTTGTTTTTTTGCTGCCTGAGGAAACGGAGTGGAGCGTTTCATCTCCACAGTCCCAGTTGCATCATGACCATAAACAAAACAAACGGACTGAAATTAAAGGAAACAGTGGGACAGAGTTAGTGAGAGCTGCGGGGTGTGTGTGGTCATAGTGGAGATGCCGCAAGTAAACAAATCACAACGGAGATGAGGAGAGAAACCCAATCCAGGCTTCATGGGGAGGTCACGATTTCAAATATGAGAAGCACGATAGTGAGTTAATGTGACACAAACCTATAGTTTAAATTAGTATAGAAAAAGCCAATGTTACTGTATCAAAATATTGTATCGAAATCTACTGTATTGAATTGTATTGTGTAAAAAAGGCAATATATCGTTTTGTATTGAATCGTTTGAGCTCTTGTCATCGGCTTGTCACTAAAAATCGAAAAAACTAAACAGGAATAAATAGAAAGTCAGAACTGGACAGAAAGCGTTGCAAAAGCAGAACTTTGGAGCAGATTCTCCCGTGCACTGGAGACACCGCGGTCCGACTGAGAACGAGTTACAGATGGATTCATTTGTAGATTTGTGTCACGGCTCAGACGGAGAGACTCGGAGACAGACGGAGGCGTGTGGAGCGTGAAGAGAAGGAACCTGGGGGACCAAAACATCTGAAAATATCAACGGCATCTTCGCTAATACGCAGGAAAGGAGATGGATCTGTAACATTAACTTAAAGGAGAGATATATGATGCTGAATAAACTTTTTTAACCATGTTCCAACGTTCCCTCGTCAAAAACAGCGGAGCAGTATTTCACTTCATTCACAGAGTTTTGAAAGAGCCAGTTTACGTCGGTACGTTCATGTTGACTTCTGCAGTGCCTTGTTTTCTACTTCCTGGAACAATTACATCATTGTTCAAACCCCCAAACTGTCCTCCACATTTTTAAAGCCAATAATCCAGTATTGGATGAGTCATGCTGCTAGCCACATGGTTAAATCAAAGCAAAAGTTTATTGTTGCCATGTCATTCCCACTCTTGGCTGTAGGGGGCGATCCAGGCCAAATCCTCATCAGCCCTGGCACTACTATTTATCGACATTGTGTCATCCTCACAGAGGCATTATCTGAATTAATAAAATATAAAATATCAATGCACAGAGATCCTAATGAAAGGTTGTATATGCATGATATGTCGACTTGAAAGTGAGACACCGCCGCTGGATATGAAACTTTAAGGTTTTAGGCAAAAAAAGCCTCCAAGTTTTTATCTAGTACCTCTTTGAATGTCTGGACGATTATGTAAAGTGCAGAGTTAGCAGTTTTATAAAATGCTGAGGACGCATTTTTGGCCCCAAATTTACCACGCAACTTAACACCGCTTCCCAGTGGCCTAGAAGGACATGGGTGGGCTCATTTTAAAGCCCTAAGCCCAGGGCCAAAGCCTTCACGGGGCAGGATTTTGTCTTGGGGCCTTCATGACATCAGTGTGCTATTGGATACTTTATATTCGACACAATGAGATATGGCGGTCAATCTGTCACTTCTTACCTGACAATGTTTGCAAATGAAAGTAGACCTGTTGTTCCTGGGGCCCTAAGCAGCTGCATACAGTAGTCTGCTTATCGCAGGTATGGGCAAACATTTCAATGCAAGGGCCACACTGGATTTTTGAACTTGCCAGGTGGGCCGGACTTGCATATATAACTATAAGGTGTTTGTCGCTGCTGCCATAATTTAACAGTGTTGTTGAAAATTTTGCACTTTATATGTCGCTGCTAAATATTGTACTGTAACTTTGTATTGCACCTTATACTAACAATTTGCACATTTTTAGATTTAGATTTTTAGATTTGCTGCTAAATGTTAATTGTATTGTAATCTGTATATTGTGAATTGACTATGTTGGCAACTTGCACTTTTTGAACTGTATCTTGATATGTAAGTTTAATGATTGTATTGTCGGGGACTACGGATGGAAAGTAGCATTGTGCTAAATCTGGTGCAGCCATCTTTTTAATGTAACTGCACATTGTCCTTTAAATAAACTAAACTTCAAACTTCATGTTTCTTTAATGTTTAAGGAAAAGGGAATCTGGAGCTGGACCTGATGGACTGGCAAAGCCAACTTTAACAGATCTGGGATTTAGTGAAAACAAAAACTGATCAGACCAAAGTCTCATCCAAAGCAAGTCTCTGGGAACAGCTACAAACTATTTGTAACTCAATAACAAAAGACTTTGCAAAAGATGTTATCAGGGCCAAAGGTGGACATACAAAATATTGTCATTTTAGATTATTATTTGTCAACAAGGACTATTTTGTGATTCCAATTGGTTATTTTCTTAATGAATAACAATGAAATAGTTAATTTGACACAAGTTTGTGATATATTACCAAGTTATTTATGTTTTCTTGTTTTCATGACAGGTGGTGTAAGGAATTTGTTAAGCACCCAAATACATTTTCAAAAGCACCAAATAGCAACAAGTATGAAATTATCTTCCTTTATGTCAGTGAAAACATTGAGTTCACCCTTTTTAACCAAAGCATATCAGGCTTGATCATGCTTTGCGGGCCGGATTGAAGCGCCAGGTGGGCCGCATTTAGTTTGCCCACTTCCTGCTTATAGGCTAGGGCCAGTCCTGCCTAAATCTTTCCAATGCAAAAAACACTAAGTCTTGATGACTTTTCGTTCTGGAGATATTTGTGAAAGGTGTCAGCGGCACGGGCTCTTTCAAACTGTGTCAGTGAGGTACACATTCTTAGTCTCTTTTCATTTTTATATAGTTTTTAAGAGTCAACCAAATTATCATTTCAGTTTCAGTCTCATGAACAATTTTTATTTTAGTTCAAGTATAATTTTAGACTCATAAATATTACTTTGACTAAAATTATGATGAAAAATTGCAGTCAATGAAATAATCAGCTGCTGTCAGGAGCAGTGGACACATGCACGCAGCTGAAAGACTATTGTACATGTTTTTGGTCGATGTGGAAACCAGAGGAAGCCTACCCAGACACAGCAAGACCATGCAAACCCCACAGTCCGGGAACTGAACTGGAGAACTGGCTGTGAGGTGAGGGACCTGACCACTGTGCCACTGTCCCATCTCCCCTCCTCTAAATGCAGCGCCGTGTTCAAACGGTCGCTCTCGGTCTCTGCCTCGTTACAGTTCATTTGTGATGATCCAGAGTCAGAGCCAAGACCCAAGGACGTGTGGATGTGTACCCAGGAAGGAGGCTCTGTGGCTGGGCAGAGAGGAGGAGAGGGGGGTGAGAGGATGACGTGGAGAGTGGAGACAGAGGGAAGGCAGCCAAACCCATTAAACTGATACTCCTGATCCACAGAGAGGGTTCACACCTGGTTCAAATGGCTTTAGACGGTTTTTAGACCTGGTAGAGACAGAGTTTAGATCTTTAGTCATGGGCTAGACTTGGTTTAGAGACAGTTTAGACCTGGTTTAGTCCTGGTTAAAATCTGATTCAGTCCTGGGAAGAGGGCACTGTAAGTGGGAGTTATTACGGAGAGAGGAACACAGCCAAATATATTCATCTGAAGGGTCCAGATTTGTGATATGCCGAGGGAGAGTTAAGACCTGGTTTAAACTTGGTTTAGACCTGGCTCAGCCCTGGTTTAGACCCAGTTCAGACCTGGTTTAGTGCTGGTTTAGTTCTGGTTCAGCCTGGTTTCGAGGTTCCCACATTGGACGAGGCCCTGGTTGGGGCTCCCAAGACAATTCTTCTATTACATAAATAAAAAATGCCAATGTTTTAGTATAGTTTAACATACTTTTGAGTAAAACATATTTAGAGAAATCCAGTCAAATATATTTAAACTGCTTCAATACAGGGTGTCCATAAAGTCTCGTTACGATTTAAAACATTCATTACAAAGGCAGCTGATAAGATATCTTAACTGGATTTGTTCTATTGTAATCAGTGTTTATTAAAGTTTGTAATCACATCGGAATTGGGAATTAAGAAGTGAAAGTGTGGAATCATGTACAATCGGTCCATTCAATTACTGCAAATGTTTAGCTTGACCTTTTGACTGAATATGTGGCACCAATTGAATGACCTTCAGCCCACCATCACATTGGGGACTGCATGTTCCTCAGTTCCTCAATCAAACATCACCAGATTTCACTCCCTTGTACGTCTTTCTATGGGGTTATGTTAAAGATATTGTGTATCGAACAAAGATACAGGACAATACTGACGTGAAGCAAAAGATTTCTGATGCCATTGCCACCATTGATGAGGCTCTGCTACAGCGAACAGGGCAAGAAATCCAGCACCGTCTTGATGTGATTTGTGCAACTAATGATGTCTATATAGAGGTGTATTAAACTAATGGTGCCCATATAGAGCTGTATTATACGAGTTAAAACAAACTTTGAGAACCACTGATGACAATAAACAAATCTGATTAAGATATCTTATCAACTGCCTTTGTAATACATTTTTTTTTTTATTGTAAAGAGACTTTATGGACACCCTGTACATGATGAAAAGGCGGGGCTATGGCAGTCCTAAACACACCTCCTGGGAGGGGCCTAAGTCTTAAATAGACCTCTAACTTGTGTTTACCATCACACTTTCAGACCACAAGAACAAAGAAGCTTCTGTGGATAGAAGCGAAACGTCCTCAAATCAATCAACTCAGTCCAGTTGACGATTCAAGCCTCACTACTATGAAGAATTCCTGGACAACTGAGAGCCTTAACAAGCACCTCAGAGTGAAGTCAACAGTAAAAAGAATCCACCAATGGAGTATGTTTCTTTCTCCCTATTTCAGTTAAAATTAAATTAAGTTCAATAAGAAACGTTATCTTATTTCAGGTGCAAAAAACTGATTCCATTGTCAGATCATTTATTAAAGATAATGTCACTTATTTTTTATGCTTTTTGCAGCGCGAGGATCCTGGATATTTCTGTGACAGTTCTTTGGGTCAGTCACATCCAGAAAGGTTGAGGAAATCCTAGTTTAGAGCCACTTTAGTCCTGTTTGAGACCTGGTACAGACCATGAGAGTGGACTGAAGTGCAGTGTGCGACGGAGGAACGCAGCCAAACTCGTTGTAAATCCCGTTTGGCTCATGACTCACTGAGGGAGACTTTTAATAAAAATGTAAAGATCAGACTGAGCCAAGAGCCATCGAGCAGCAGATTGTGATTACAGGGACATTACGGGCTTCACTGTGAGGGACCTGGCCTGGTTTAGCTGGGGACAACATTTGTTTAAAGCCACGTTTTCCTGTAAAAGTTCCCCAAAATCTCATTATTTCATTCCAGTGTTTTAAAATGTGGCTGAAACAAACTCACTGATGGACTTTCTGTGTTGGAAATAAAATGCTCAAAGATATTTTTAAATTATTAACGAGTTTAAAGAGTACATTTGTCAGCATGTCTGCTTCTGCAATCACTCATTTGGGCTTCTGTGCTTAATGCAGAGGCTTTCAAAGACAAAACTTCTGTCTTAAAGCCACAGCACATTTCACAGAATCAAATCACCCCACTGTGGGCAGCCAGACCTGGGCTCCTCCAGCAGGTGTCACCAGGTTAATGAGGGGTCAGAGTGCCACAGACATATGCAGGTGCGAGGCCGTGGATGGAGGTGAGGACGAACAACAGAAGTTTGTACTGGACTCTGAACAAAACCAGGAGCCAGTGCAGGGACTGGTTGGACAGGTGTGATGTGGTCATGTGTGCGAGAGTTGACGAGGAGTCGGGCAGCAGCATTTTGGACAAGTTGTCGTCTGTGTATAAAGGCCCGACTGATGCTGCCCTCATGTGCTATGGTAAAGATGATCCTTTCCAGTTATGAAGTGGGAATTACGAGCGCATTGTGTTCAGGTGCTTGTATGTCGTAGTAAAGTTATATGTGGAAAAACACACATGAACGCACTACAAATGAGTCAATTTGTGTGAGAAAATATATAGTCTCACAGCTACTTTCTTACGTAGACCTGCTTTATTAACTAAAAGTTTGAAGTTTGAAGTTGAAGTAAACTTGAAATTACATAGGGGAAAAATATAGTCTACGGTTCATAACAATCAGCTAAAAGATGTGAAAATGTATGATCACAGCTCATCGGTCAAAGGTTATTTCATCTCAGAAACTTGGGTATCACAATTATTTCCCAGTTTCCCAGTGGAAAATACGAGATGGGGTGGCGTTCATGTGCAATTTTTTACTCGACAAGTGGCATTTACCATCATTTCGATGCCACATGAAGGCAGTCCAATGTACAGAGCGTTACAGTAGTCCAAACGTGAGCTGATGAATGCGTGAATGGCTTTTTCCAGGTCACAGCGGCTCAGGAAAGGCTCAACTTTTGCAAGGAGGCGAACTGCAAAAAGCTTGCCTTAACCACGGAGTCAACATGTTCAAATTACTGTCCAAATTTACATCCAGGATTCTGAAGACGCTGTTAATGGTGGGGGGCAGCGAGTGGAGACCAGGAGCAGTGCTGGATGGGCTTGGGGCGCCAAAGAGACAGTATTCAGTTTTGCCCTGTTTCAGACTCAGACAGCTCTGTGTGAGCCAGTGCTTAATGTCCTCCAGGCACCTGTGGAAGGACTGAAGCGTGTCTGAGGAGTTTGGCGCAGTCGGGAATCAAATGCAACACTTTTGGTTTTTGGAGTTTTTTTCTTGACGCGGAGGAGGGTCTTACATTAGAGGATACTCTAGGCTTGTTTTGTTTAGTTTCTTGGGTGGCCCAAAGTGGGGCTCGCTGGCCAAATTTGGCCCTCCAAGGGGCTTGATTCAGCCCACGAGATGGTGCTACGATTTGTAAGAAGCATCTACTTTGATTCATTTGTGCACTGAATAGATTGTCCTTAGCACCTAAAGACACCAAAATATCATGTCTTACTTACAGTAAATGAAGGATATACGTAAAACCATATACTGTAACTAAGGTTGCATTTCGTCTTTCTACAAAACAGTCTTGCGTTTGGCCCTTTGTCCACCAATTTTGGCCCTCCATCGAACAAACTTTGGAGACTCCTGATTTAGATATTACATTTGTGTGTGACATTAGATCTGTTTATAGGACTGGGATCTATTTGAATTTCCCAAATCAATTTGATACGATTCATGATTCATGATTCTTGATTAGATTCACTCTGATTTTCAATTCAGTTATTCAATTCAGTTGCATTTTTTGTTTTTTTATTATTCCACTAATATAATATGCTTCGATAAACATAAAAGGCTATAAACCTGACCTACAGTATGTACCTTCTGTGCTTATTCGCCATATTTTTGTATCTTTTAGAAAACATATTTTTTTTGCACCAAATGTTACACCATAGATTTGCTCATTTTTGCATACTTGCCCTCCATGTTCTATCTAAACAAATCAAGTTTTTACCTAGTACCACTTTGAATCCCTAGGCGATTGTGTAAAGTGCAGAGTCAGCAGTTTTGATGAATGCTAACTTAACAATTTGGACACTAATTTTCAACGCAACTTTATGCCGCCCCCCAGAGGCCTAGAAGAACAAGGCTCTGCTCATTTTAAAGCCTGAAAGCCTTCAGAATGCAAAAAAACATAAATCTTTGACATTTCGTCGCTGAGATATTTGCTAAAGTCGTTGGCGACACGCACAATAAAAGGATCGATATCAGGCTATCAATTCAATTCAAAACGATTAACCGATTTTTGAAACCCCGCCCTATCTGTTTGTGACATTTGTTTGATCTTTTTTTGGGTGTCTGTAACGCCCTATGATACGACTCCTGTTGTGATTGGGCATTACAAAAATAAACTGATTGATTCTGCCTTTTGGACGATCTGATATCACCAAGTAATTAAGAGTCCAGGACCAATATCAAAGTTGTTTGCCCAGGACCAATGTTACAGCCAGTCAATCAGGGGTCAGTTGTGCTAGATAAGGGGAGGGACAGTCTGCTTTAAAAACTGATGTCTGAGATGTCATGACAAAATTTTATGGTCTGCTGTAATTTTGGATAGATCTACAAGTTGGTTTGTCTGAGAATATACCTAAACCTAACCCTAAACCTAGCCCTAACCCTAACCCTAACCCTAACCCTAACCCTCCCTGTTCCTAAACTTAATTTTTGTCATGACAGCCCAAGTTTTCACAGTAGACCGTCCCTCCCCTTATCTAGCACAACTGACCCCTGATTGGCTGGCTGTAACATTGGTCCTGGGCAAACAACTTTGACATTGGCCCTGGACTCTTAATTACTTGGTGATATCAGACCCTGCGTACCTTCTACCGGTTGTGTGATGGTTACCTGGAAGTAGAAGGCGGCCTGTCCGAACCAGTAGTGCATGATGGTGACCTGCGCCGCGTCGTAGTGCAGGCGGCTCCACACGAACTGTGCCATGAAGGCCTGGATGAGCAGAGAGCCGCACAGCACGGGCAGGTTATGGGCGCGGAACAGCAGCGTCACCAGCAGGACCAGCCCCGCGTAGACCTCCCACAGGCCCCGGGACCGGAGTCGCGGGGAGGAGCTCAGCTGAGACCGGAGCAGGTCCTTGGTGCCGGAGAACAGGATGCCGAGAACAAAGACGTACACGAAGCGCGCCTCCACAGTGCCCCTGGAGAGAAAGGAAAGAGAAAACGTAAGGGCCACAGTGAACCTGGAGTAAAGGGAGGAGGAAACAGGACTGGACCAGGGCTGGACCAGGGCTAAACCAGGACTAAACCAGGGTTAAATCAGGGCTAAACCAGGGTTAAGTCAGGGCTAAACCAGGGTTAAATCAGGGCTAAGCCAGGTCTAAACCAGGACTGTACCAGGACTGAACCAGGGCTAAACCAGGACTGAACCAGGGTTAAATCAGGACTGAACCAGGACTGAACCATGACTGGACCAGGGCTGGACCATGACTAAACCAGGAATAAACCAGGGTTAAATCAGGTCTAAACCAGGACTGGACCAGGGATAAACCAGGACTAAGCCAGGGTTAAATCAGGTCTAAACCAGGACTAAACCAGGGCTAAACCAGGTCTAAACCATGATTGGACCAGGTCTAAATCAGAGCTAAATCAGGGCTAAACCAGGACTAACCCAGGGCTAAACTAGGGCTAAACAAGGACTAGACCAGGGCTATACCAGGGGCAAACCAGTACTAATCCAAGTCTAAACCAGATCTAAATCAGGACTAATCCAGGGCTAAATCAGGTCTTTGCCAGGACTAAAACAGGACTACACCAGCGCTAAACCAGAACTACACCAGGGCTAAACCAGAACTACACCAGGACCAATCTAAATACCAGGTCTAAACCAGGACTAATTCAGGTTTAAACCAGGACTAAAGCAGGACTAAAGAAGAAGGACTAAGCCAGTTCTAAACCAGGTCTAAACCTGGACTAACCCAGGACTGAACCGGGGCTGAACTTGACTCTGCTCCTCGGTGGAACACTCAGACAGTTTTCAGATGAACGCAGCAGGTTTCCATCACTGACTTATCGACCGCGGAGTTGGCACAAACCGAGCAGCTGTCAAATCTCTCAAAACATCGACTTTAAACTCAGAAACTGCTGCATCATTAACGTTACAGCGCAGCTCAATAAGTTCCATCTTTCCCTGAAAAGTGTCTTAGGGAAAAGGGATGTTTGTACAGAGAGTCAGGCCTAAAGGAAATATGTTAATGCCACAAAATCTAAAATATCTGTGTTTCCCATTTCGAAAACATTGGAATCCATATCAGTAAACAATTTCATATTTAACCACAAATCAAACAAAATAGGAAACTTGAAGAAAACCTTTACATTTTCAGCAAAACTGACAGTTTTCATAAACTTCTGTTGTAAATGTGTCAAGCAATGATACAATCGTCCCCAAAAATGTAGATTTAACACTAGTAATAAAAAAATGAACAAATTAAGTTTTAGTTTAAATCACTGGAATGAAGAATTTGACCATAATCTGAGTACTTTTCAATTTGTCTATTAAAAAAATAGGCGAAACTTGAGCAATCTTGGAGTCATTTTTGATGAGGGCATGTCTCTAGCACAGCATTCAAGAAAGCTAACTAAGAACTGCTTCTTCCATGGACAGGCTCCAGAATACATCTCTGGCCTGGTCCAGCCCTACACTTCAGCTCGTAGTCTGAGGTGCTACTACAAAACCTGGGGAGATAGATCTTTTAAAGCGGTGGCTCCCCGCCTCTGGAATGATCTTCCTTTGTCCTTCCCTGGATTCTGTTGGGGTTTAAGGTGTCCACACACTAGAGGATTTTTAATCTTTTGAGACTAAAGATCTGTGCAAAGACCACACACACTTGAGGACAGACATGAGGACACACATGAGGAGTCCCACCACAGATCGATCATGCCATGAGAGTAAGTTTTTATTGAGCCACGCCTCCTAAGACTAAAAATCTGGCTAAAAATCCTCTAGTGTGTGTCCACAGCTTTACTCAACTCAACTCACTTTTAGACAGGCTTCTCAGAGCCAATAATCTGTCTTTATGTATTTTCTATGCATTTTGCCATTAATGTTTTTGTGTTACTTTTGTGTGAAGCACTTTGTGACCTTTGTCTGTGAAAGGTGCTATACAAATAAAATTTACTTACTACCTTTGCAGGTGAATAGGGAATAAAATGTAATCGAGAGATATCAATTTAAAACTGTTGCTGTAGATAGTGACATTCTGTCATTTGATGTTTTCATACATTGAAAAAGGCTTGTTGGAGCCGATACATGAGGAAGAAACCAGCATCAAAAGATTTTAATATGTATTAGCCCATTACAATAAAGGCTTTACAGAAAATGTAAATAGAGAATTATAGTGTGGGAGGAGTGCTTTGGTTCATTGTTTTTCTCTTAAGTTTCTGTTCCCCAAACGCTTAAGATCACCTTCCCCAAAAAACACATTTTGTGGTACCGACTTTCTGAGCACTTTGTGTCCAGTTTCTCTCATAAAAACAAGGTATTTAAAGGGACTATACCTGATTTTTTTTTAAAATTACAAACAAAGAAAGAGGGAGGGAGTAAATTCAATTGATAGTTGTGGTCTAAACACATTCCTAACTTTCCTAATATATTGCTAAAATCCCATTTCTTCTCAGTGAGCACATTTCACAAATAGCAGGGTCACTTTTTTGGGTCACTGTCACAGAAATGCCAGAAAAGTAGCCTGAAAACTCATGAAATTGATTAAAAATGCTTAATGTATATATGTCCAGTTTTATTTCCACAAATGCATCAGTTTACAAAAAACAAAAGGAGGACAAAACAAATTGCATTCCTCTTCTAGGTAAAAATCAGGTATAGTGCCTTTAATGTGTAAAAAGTGAAAATCAGTCTCTTGCAGACACGTGATTAGCATCTGCTGCTGGAGTTTGCCATTAATGTCAAGTCATGTGACACCTTTCAATCACATGATTGATACAGCTGTCATCCAGCATCAGTGCAGTGTAGCCCATGGGCCAGTGTTGGCCAGACAGGACCATGTTGTGTGAATTTAACCAATATTTTTGGCAACAAAATCTAAATAATGGATAGAGCCAGGTTTAAATTGATGATTCCATTTTGTTTATTAGGAACAAAGATTTGGTCAGAGGGGATTTTGGATCTTGTTTAGCGTTTGATTAAACTATTATTGAATAAATCTTTCTTTAATGAAGTTCAATGAAGTCCGGAAGACTGGAAAGCTTGGTGTCTGTAGGAGCTACTGAGGTGGACATTTTGTGAAGTAAAAATGTAATTTGGAAAAAAAAAGAGGCTTGCTACCAAATCTTTCCCCCTGGCTTCTCCCAGAAAGGAAATGATCATATTTCATAGGTTACAGCATCTTGTTGGTGGCTTTTGTCAGTATTTGTGAATGGATACACGTGGGAAACAGGGCAGAGTGCAGCCATGTTGGACTCACTTCCTGGTAAAGTCTGACCCGCGACTCGACTCGAGTAAACATTGTAAAGACTGAGTTTGGTATTTTTATATTTTGACATTGAAACTAAGATGTTAAGGTAAAAATTAGACGAAAACCATAAAACTGATTCATGTTTTCACCAGAGTTTAAGTTGTAAAAACACTGGGAATTGTTTAACTTACTGAAATCAAGAGCAAAGACATAAGTATATTAAGCTTTTCAAGAAATTTAAACTTATTTCTAGATGACTTTTTCCTTTGCAGAACATTATTACTAACATTATGGTGAAATGACGACTGCTGTGAACTTGTGAACTCTGTAGTTTTAGTCTCTCTCCTGTTCATCGTTTTGTTCAGTGCGAGGTGAGTGTCAGAGAAACATTAAAAATGCACATGTTGAACAGACCGGTTTGAGCAGCGCCTGAGGAGGCTCCACCACGCACTGCCCTCGTACTTTTCAGCAAGACACACATTAATATGAGAGACCGCAGCAGAGCAAAGAGAGCTCTGAGTGACTGAGAGGGCACAGTGCAGTAGTTGTAGTAAATAACAGTAACAGGAGCAGCAATAGACCACTGTAATTAAAGTGAGTAGTTTTAGATTCATCTCATTTCATAATAAACCAGATTTTAAAGTGTACAATCCTGGGTTTGTGGTTCACATAGGGGAAGGGGATACTGACAAAACTTAATAACTCAGCACAGTTTCAAGTACCTGGGTGTTCACCTCAACAATAAACTGGACTGGTCCCACAACACGGACGCTCTGTACAAGAAGGGCCAAAGCCGCCTCTACCTTCTGAACTCTGCTCAAGACTCTCTATGGAGACTCTGTGGTGGCCTCTGCTGTCCTCTACGCTGTGGTCTGCTGGGCCCCGAGCAGCACTGAGCGGGACAGGAAGAGACTGAACAAGCTCGTCAGGAGGTCCAGCTCTGTCCTGGGGCCCACTGGACTCTGTGGAGGAGGTGAGTGAGAGGAGGGTGTTGGCCAAGTTCACATCCATCATGGACAACACCTCTCACCCACTGCACAGGACTGTAGAGGAGCTGAGCAGCTCCTTCAGTGACAGACTGAGACACCCTCGGTGCAAGAAGGAGCGCTACCGCAGGTCCTTCTTACCCACCGCTGTCAGACTGTACAACTCTACTGTATAGCTCCATGTGCAATAACAATACTTAATATGTGCAATAACAACTGCGTTTACAATTCCTGCAATGTCACTTTATCAACCGCCTGAATTTATTATAAATTCATCTGCAATGATAACTTTGATACAATATTTTTATTCTGCATTTCATACATACCATATCCTTCCCAATTCGACATAGAGCTTATTTTTTTTATCTATACAAGAGATGCTTGTATAGTTTATTTACAGAGAGATGCTAAGAGACGTTACTATATTTTTAATTTTTATTATTACTATTACAGTGGGGAAAAAAATACATTTAGTATTTAGTTATATTTAGTTCTCCTACTTAAAAAGATGAGAGAGGCCTGTAATTTTCATCATAGGTACACTTCAACTATGAGAGACAAAATGAGAAAAAAAATGCAGAAAATCACATTTTTTAAGAATTTATTTGCAAATATGGTGGAAAATTAGTACTTGGTCAATAACAAAAGTTCATCTCAATACTTTGTTATATACCCTTTTTTGGCAATGACAGAGGTCAAACGTTTTCTGTAAG
>OMNZ01110628.1:11469-22662 GCA_900303255.1 Lesueurigobius sanzi
TTTTTTCGTCTTTCTTTTGGGTTTTTTTTGCAATTTTTCTCATCATTTTTTTTTTGCATAATTTTTGTCATCTTTTTTCATTTTTTTTATATAATTTTCCTCACATTTTTATTGTTTTTTTTTTTTTTTCGATTTTTCACACTTTTTGTAATTTTTTTTTCACAATTTTTCATTATTCTTTTGTATCCCAAATTTGGCACGCTGGGGTTTAAGGGGTTAACTTAAGTAACGTGTTCACATCACTGACCCCGTTTACATATAGACTTTAGTTTCTGTGGCGACATCAGGGAAGCGCCTTCATTTCTGCAGCAAGGTCCATTTTCATATGAATCTTTAGAGAAATGTTGAGTCAGTGCAATATTTAAACTCCTGGTGAAAATTAGGTCATTAATTTGTTTCATGGTGAAATTTTAAGAGAGCAACTTGGCCTAAAACCTGGAAATTTGAAAGAAAAATGACTAAGGGTTCGTGGCCAGAGCGAAACATTTCAATAATCCCACAAATACATGACAGGTCCTGTATGATTTTCAAGGGTCATTATTCAAAATCTATAAACTGCACGACAGAATTCAAGTCAGTAGATAAAGTACAGTAAACCTGACCACATGAACTAAATATTGGTAATGGAATGTACCTAAAGTTTTTCAGTGATGACGTAACTAATGTAGCCTCGGCTTTTCACTGGAATCGGAGGAAATAAGGTACTTTTCACAAATTGGTTACAATAGAAGACACTTATTAGACTCGATTATTCTAATTATTATTAAGACAAATACTGTTCAGTACAAGACTGGAGAGTTTAGAGCAGGGGTCCCTTGTGCTTGACACAAGTTTTACCTTTGGAATCTCACAGTATGTTTGAGGTCCGGACATATGCAGTCATTACGTCAAACTTTAGCACAGTTTGTCTATTCACAAAGCAGAGGTGATCAATGAATCAGTTGTTTTACTATTCCAATTCACTGTGGTAATTACATTGTTTATATTTAATTGTCCATTCTGCCTAAAGCTGGCCACAAATTAGAGGATTTTTGGACAGATTTTTAGTCTTTCTGAGTCTGAGGAGGCGTGGCTCAATAAAAAGTTTCTCTCAGGGCGTGATCTGTCGTGGGACTCCTCATGTGTGGCCTCATGTTTGTCCTTAAAGGCACTATATCTGATTTTTTTAAACTACAAATGATGAAAGAGAGAGGAAGTAAAATAAATTGATAGCTGTGGTCCAAACACATTCCTAACTTTTCCTCACACTTGTTTCTTCTTTGAGATGAGTTCATAAGAACATTTCACAACTGGCGGGGTCAGTTTTTGGGTCATAGTCACAGAAATGCTAGAAAACTAGCCTGCAAACCATGAAATTGACAATAAATGTCTAGTACATACTACTATTTACAGAAATGTTTTAGTTTGCAAAATACTAAAGGTGGAATAAACAAATTTCATTCCAGTTCTCGGGGGGGAAAAACAGGTATAGTCCCTTTAAGTGTGTGTGGTCTGTGTACAGATTTTAAATCTCAAGATTTAAAATCCTTTAGTGTGTGGCCACCTTTAGATAATATAAAGTATATTGAGGATGAAAACGGTTTGGGGTCCGGACTACAGCCTCGAGAGGTCCAGATTTAGACTAAGGTCCGCCAGGTGAGGACCCCTGGTTCAGACTCTATAGGAGATGTTGTCGCCATAATGTGAGAAAAATGCATTTTTAGGAAATGGTCATTGAAGTTGCAATTTCTCATATTGCTTTATGGAGAAACGTTGATTCAATAAAATAATGACAATCCTTATTGTAAAGATTAGGTCATTTATTTGTTTTGAGAGCAAACTGGCCCAAAACTTGAAAAAAATAAATAGTTTTGCCTGAAGTGTCTCACCTTAATCAGTAATCATATATCTGTCTATTGGCTAAGGCTGGGCTGTATATAGCTCATATTTAAGATAAATGGATATATTTTTAAATGAGACCATATCACATATATCGATATAGTTCTAATTTGCGCGGCAAGAAAATAATTTGAGCTACTGTGACAACGCAATTTCCCTTGTGGATCAATAAAGACTAAGTCTAAAAAGATTGACCTATTTTACTTCATAGGCTATTTTTATTTAAGATATTTTTTTATTTAAATGTGCACCTTACGGACCAGTGTTTATGTTTACATTTTATAGCGAGTTTTCAATAAAACCACTCGTATTTGGCTTTGACTTGGACTGAACATTTCATTTCACAGCTCTCACTTTGCAGAAAAAATATCGGGATATACAATATATCGTATATTGATATTCAACCTAAATATATCGGGATATGACTTTGGTCCATAACGTCCAGCCCTACTATCGGCTCTTGTTCTTTCCCAAACACCTTCATATTGGCATCAGACCTCAAAAACCCATTTGGGTCAGGCCCTAAAGTTAAGCAACACTAGGCCTATAGAAAAGTTTTTTCATAAGCTGACTCTCCACTTTATCACCTTCGTCTTTAACGCTTTAATAATATATTCATGAATCGAGCACATTTCCCTGACACGTTCCTTTCTTACCCACCGAGAGCCGTTTCGGTCGTGAGTCAGACTTCTAAATAGCCGTTAGCATCTTTGCGCTGGCCAAAGTGCTGATCCCGGCAGTACATGAAGAAAAGAGTAATTATTATCTGCTGCCAATGAGCTCATCTTTCAGACTTCTGCCTCATCCCTTCGGCTCGTTCCGGATCTAACCAGATTTGGTGCGTTTCAAAAACACTTGTTGCGAGCGGCTGACAGGGCATGACTAACTCTGGCTACAGGCTCACGAGTCATATGAATTAGCACGGACAGTTAGTGACCTCTTCCCCACAGTGTGACCACATCGTGCACAAAGACGGCCCATTCGACAGCTCAGCGGCCTTTGAACCGGAGAGAGTGTAGCGTGGAACACAGGAGGCCCGTGCGACAACAAAGACAACATCAATACTTTAGTGTAAAAACAAAGATGTGGCAGTTTAGCGGCGACCTCTCGACCCCGTGAGCACCTGCTGTTGTTGCCTGGAACATTAAAAGCCAGAGGAAACAAAGACAACACCAACAAGTGAAAAAGGATGGGTTGTATGAACACGTTTCTTCAGAACTGCTCAACAGTAATTTAACAGAAGGAGAGGCTGAGTTTACATTTTGTTTCTGATTTTGTGATACAGTATACTGAGGCTTCTTGAGATACGGTCCATATTGCATCACCTGATATTGCAATACAATGTTTTATTGCGATATGAACAAGAACTGCATCGACTGGGCTGCCAAAAAGCTTAACCAATCAATCCATGACCTTATTTTTGTACAGAGGGGAGCAACAAAAAGGTTAAGGCCCCCTTTTCGGTGACACCAGAGGCTGCGTCCATTGAGATTAATGGGGAAACATCGACTGAGATCTTCACATTTACGTCTGAAAAATAACAATTTATGCATGTCTGATATAAGAGGTAAGCAAATCAAGAGATTTTGTTGCTGTAGAAGTTTCACAGAGCGGACAGCTGATGTTTTAAAGTGGCTAAAGTTAGCAGGAAGTTAGGACTTTCAAATGCCCATATAACTGGGAGTAATTTTGCAGCTTCTTATGCTTGTAGCTTACACTGTTTTTCTTGTTGTGTATTTTTATGTGTTCAGACTGCTGTTTTTCCCTTCTGCAAACAAATTTACCTTCGGGTACTAATAAAGAAACCTTGACCTTGACCTTATATTTCAATAGTGCTTCATTTATGACCTATGAACGGCTAAACACTTTATACTGAAGTCCGAACATGCTAACTTCCTGCTAACTTTAGCCCACTTTAAAACATCAACTGTCCGCTCTGTGAATTTTCTACAGCAAAAAAAATCTCTTGATTTGTTTAGCTCTTATATCAGACAAAAATACAAAACGCATGAATTGTTATTTTTCAGACGTTAATGTGAAGATCTCAGCCGATGTTTTCCCATTAATCTCAATGGACGCAGCCTCTGGTGTCACCGAAAAGGGGGCGTTAACCTTTTCGTTGCTTCCCTCTATAGCCCAATATCACAAGAGTCACCCCACATGACTTCACAGACATCAAAATAGTGAAAAAAGGAGCAAGTGTGATGTCCAAACAAATGTCATGTCTAAACCAAAGAAGCCTTGAAATATACAACCCATCTTTATACCGTCCTCCGTGACAAGGAAAAACAAACAAAACAAAAAAAAACAGTGGGAAAACCTGAGAAACCTCGAGGAGAACCACAATGAAGAGAGATTCACTCCCATGGATGGACTACAGATAGTCCCAAGGCCAACTAAAGGCCTAGCTAATGTCCAGTCGAAGCTGCAGCTGTTGTTGTCCAGTCCTCTCTTCCATCTCTCTGCCACTGCATAGCATGTACATGCTGTATATATTGAACATTGCTCTGTATGTATTGTTAAATATTGTACAGGGAAAGCAATTTTGAATGTGCATGTGCTTATATTTGGTAGAATTGATAATAATGCAAACTGAACTGAAATTTGCTGGGAATATGTCAATATTTCAGTAGCCATCAAGTGCAGCCTGTATGCACCAAACTCCAACATACTCCAATCATACAAAGGAAACACTAGTGATGGGATTTATGGCTCTTTACAGGGAGCCCAGTCTTTGGGATATGCTCATTTTAAAGAGCCGTTCAAAAGACTGGCTCCTTTTTATATCGTTGTTTTGAATGATGCTAAAAATGTCATATTATGATAGATATTAGACTTGAATGGCACATTTCTTATTCAAATTAACCAAAAGGGCTAAAACAGAACTGAACCAGGTCTAAACTAAGACTAATACCGGGCTAAAACTGGACTAAACCGGGACTAAAACTGAGCTAAACTAGTAATGAAGTAGGACTAAACAGGGTCTAAATCAGGTCTAAACCAGGACTAAAACTGGACTAGACCAGAGCTACTCCAGGGTTAAACCAAATGAAACCAAATGATGATGGAGATGATTTGTATTCCTTAAAAAAAACATGTTTGTGAATCAAATTCTGTGCCATAGTCGATGAAAAATGGACAAAATAATTTTTAGTGTAAAAATCTTTCATTTCCGTCGCCTTCCCTGGTGTCCGTGCTGATTCTTGAGTCCATTTAGGGTATCAAAAGAGCCGATTCCGTCATGAACGTCACATCACCGGGAAACACATGGCTATTCAATACTGCAGATCAACTAAAACTACCATTTAGGTAACACTTATGATTACAGTTTGCAGTTCTCTTATTTGTGGTTATACCTTTGTTACATCTTGTGCACCTTTGTAACCCTTTTTCATTACCTGTACCTACGCATAGAACTGTGCAACTTCTGCAACCTAAAGTGTTACCCAAAACATCAACTAAACAGATTTTCCTTTCAAAAATTATCTTCAAACAGTATTCATTTTCACCATAAGGCTTCAATCTGAAGTATTTCCACGTACCCCGAGCCTTCCATGACCCTATGACCACCTGTAGTCGCTCCACGGACCTGTGCCTGTTCACACAACAAAGCCATAGCATCAGAAGTCAAACATTGTGTAAACTTGACTCTGACCATTGACCCTTTGACCCACGCGCCACATCCAGACATAATTGCAGGGCGGCGGGGTCGAACGTGCCCGGGCCTGTCTCACGTTTGTCAAAGATGCGCCGCGGTGGATTGAACGAAAGCTTCTGCCGTGTGCAAACATCAGGCCCCACAGCGAGACACGGTTCCTCTCGGCTCAGACGGAACTAGGTGACCTACTTCTGGTGTTTGTCGCCGTGTGTTTGTGTGTCATGGTTTGTGGTCGTATGGAAACTAACTATAGGTTATAACTGCAGTCAGTCCCTGTTTGCTAAAGAGGTGCATCATAAAAGCGGAGATCGGTGCTGTAGAGTTGGCGCTTATTATTATGCAACACAACTGGAGTCTAATCTGTGATGGTTTGAGGTTAAAGGGTTCATATCGTTCATATCATGAAAAAACTGTTCTGTGTCTGAGAACGTTTTTGTCGAGTTTTTCACCTGGTTTTTATTTTGTTTTTTGGTTCTAAAACTTCACCTCACGATGCACCATCAAGTGTTTGGCTTCTTTATTTTCTGCACAAATTGAATTTTCATGATATGTACAGCACGGTCAAAAGTTTGTAAACATTATTTAATGTATTGTTTTTTCTTTTAAGGTAAGATTAAGGAATACTTTATTGATCCCCGTAGGGAAGCTGTGTGCACCCAGGGACCTATCTCCAGATCTTGAGCCGGGCTAATGGTGAGAATCACCTGGCAGGAGGATTTAACCTAATGTACATGTTTTGGGTTGACTGGAGCACCCATCCAGACACGGGGATAAACTCCACACAGAAAAGCCGCATGGGCTGGGAATCAAACCCAGGACCTTCTTGCTGTGAGGCAACAGTGCAAACCGCTTAGCCATCGTGCCTCCACAAAAAAAATGTCAAGACTATATTGTAGGTTTTCACGGAAGTGGAATTATGTTTTAAACAAAAAAGGCTGAAATAGATTCTTCTTTGACATTTTCCTAAATGAGCTTCACGGTGTATCACAGAAATGGTTTTCCCTTCACAGACTGTTGAAAACTATTTCAGGTCACTCCTGAAGCTCATCGACAAAATGCCAAGAATAAAGGGTGACAATTTTGAAGAATTTAAAATATAAAACATATGTGTTTCCAAACTTTTGACTGGTACTGTATCCTGTAGTACAGGGATCTCCAACCAGTCGCTCGGGAGCTACCGGGAGCTTTCCTGCCCTTCCCAAGTAGCTCACAAAAGGCTTTCTACATTTCCAAATGCGACTGAAGAGTCAAATTGTAGATGCATTTTTTGTTCTGAACAAAACATCGCCAAATATTGAAAGGCAAAGTATACAGTACTTTACTTTTATTGTGTTGAATAATCATCTCTGCAGTCATATAAACCAAAATAAACATAGACCAAATGTTTATTTTAGCTAAAAATCACCAAAAATCCAGGCGTTCATTGTACTCTTCTGCCTGTTATTCCACTAATATGCTCATGGCTAAATCAGGCACATTTACACAACTAAAAGTGTTAATTAATGAGCACTGTCCTCTCCAACAAACAAACAAAGTACAGTGAAGTGAAGTATCTATCTTCCCTGACTTGTGCCGTATAATGGATCAGATCCGAAAGTGTCCATCACACTTTTACAGTCCATAAACCAACACTGGAGCCGTCCTGCAACTACAAACCCTGATAGTTGTGGTCCCATTGATTTGTTAGCATGTCTTTGGGTAAAAAAGGTGTTTCCTATTTTGTTTTTGGCTTGTTTAATTCCCCCTGCTTCCAGCGGAGGGCGCTCCAACCAAACTATGAGATGCAAATCAACACAGCCCCTGATCTATTCACTGAAAATGATTTAACCTCTTAAAACCTATAGAACCCAAATTTGGCACCTGTTGGGGTTTAAGAGGTTAAACTTATTGTATAATATGTATAATATTAATGATGCAGTGTCCCAAAGAATATTTTAAGCAATTATGCATGATACAGTATGTGCACTTTGTCAATTTATTTTGTATAAATATTGTGACGTTGTGACGAAGTACAACAATCTTTGTCAAAACTAGAAAAAAAGTCAAAATAATTCAATAGGCTATAAATCATTCACACCTCACTGAATATTCATGATTCTCTGATGTCTAGCACATTTTTACAAAAACTCTTGTGTGTTCTGGATTTCTATTTGCTATTGCACCAGTTGGTCAACAGGGGGAGTGAAGTGCATGTACATTTTATGCAATTACAGGAAACAGCAAAACCATTTCCTTGGAACTGACAATGCAAATCCATCAATCAGTGTTTGTGGACGGGGAAAAACCCTTGAGTGCGGGACATACTGCCGTCCTTTTACTTGGACTTTTGATTTCATTTCTACTAAACTGTAGTTTCAATTCAACATGTTCTTTTAATTTGTCGGTTCACAGGATCCAAATAACAGCAATAAAGACATTTTAATTCACCCAATAAAACTTACAACATATGCAATACATTTACTTTCAAAATGTAATACTTAAGAACTTCAACATTATTTGACAAGCCAGGAACAAAATCTAAAAAAGTATTACAGACCAGTGGTTCCCAGTGTGGGGGTTGGGACCCCTCATCAGGCACCGGTGTTGTTTTTTTACAGTTCAAATTAAGAAAAACCTCAGCAACAACCTTTCTAGTGTGACCAGGTGTTTTTTGTTTATTTATGACTAGAAAAACCCATTGGCCCTAGTGAGGCTTGAATCGTCGACTGGACTGGGTTGATTGAGTTTCGCTTTTATCAACAGGCCTTTACTTTTCATCAGTGGCCTTTATGATGCACCAGTATACATATTTTTAGGGTTTCTGGTAGGTTTTCTCGGCTGATGTTGGCTGATGGAGCCATCTCCATCGCAATGTAGAGAAAGCCTACCAGTCACTCTAAAAAACATTTAATCGCGTAAAAAGTGAAGGGGCCGGTTCCACAATGCACCTTTAACACTGGGGGTCCCTTATTGTGTAAAAGGTTTAAAAAAAAAAAAAAATGTGATGGATGGTTTCTAAAACTCTGCAGGCCCAGGATTTAGAGGTAGCCTCCAGACAACTTACTTACAAAACTTCCTGGTTCAGGCTGGTTCACACGGCAGGATAGTTAGGCTAATTTTAGCCCTGATTCTCCCCTTCCGACAATCGTAAGGATGCTACGATTATTGTAAGATAATCTTATCAGATATTCCTGCCGTGTGTGGTGTGTTACGACCGCTTTTCTCTGACCACTCCAACTGCAAATCAGGGATATTCAACATGTTGGATTGCTTTGGCCCGATTTCCCTTGGTGTGTGGTGTGGCCCAAGCACACAGCCTGTTGACTGTGGTGTGTAGCCAATCAGAACGCAGAAACATCCTATAACAACATGAACATTGGGTCTAAAAATCTAATTCTGAAATGAATTTATTTATTTCAATGGTAATTAATCAGTGTCAGAAAACAACATCATAATGTAGCAAGTACAGTCCATCCTCGCACTGTCTCCACTCCTTTGAACGTCTTATCTTTTTATATACTTTTTTTTCTGCTAAAAACAAACTACGAACTATCGCCACTGCATCTTCTTTGTCAGACATGTTTGAGTTACTCTGAAGTCAGGTTTGATCTCGAGAGGTTTTGCGAGATTTCACATTGACCCGGGAAATGTTTGTTGATTTTGCCGAGTGGCTGCACACCACGCACTGTGCGAACGAAACTGTTACAGCCACCATATTTATCGCCATGTGTGGGCACTCTCAGATTTGGAAAATTGGCCCACAATTTGAAAATCTTTGCTGTGTGAACCAGGCTTTACTTATGCAAGAGACTGTAAGTTAGTAGAAGTTAGTAAGATATATAACGGGAAATTACTCTTTCTTAGAAGCCTTTTTTCCAAAGCTTACTTTGTTAAATAAAATCTTAATAGTGTATTTCGATTTAATGTAATAATTTATCCGCAAAAAACTATGCAAATTGTGAAATGGGCCAAAAATAACAAATGCTGCCCTTGAGCTTGTCCACTTTTTTAAAAACATAAACCACGTGTATCTGAATTATTCTTGGACTGAAACACCACTTCCTTCCCGTCTGTCACAACAATCCTGGAATTCTGCTGGGAACATTACACCCCTGTGGACAGAACGCCCCGCTTGTTTCTCTCTCCCTCCGTGAATAGATCCCAAACAAAGACGGACTCCGTTGACCTCATGTAGGGTGAGGAACATTGTGTCCCGGGACAGAGGCCGCTACGACAGGCAGCGCTCTGGGCTCGTATCCCCATCTCACATCAGTATACAATCCCCACACACATAATATGTCAGCACACAATCGCGCCACAGAGAGGGCCAGGCCAGTACAATGGAGGGTAAGAAAAGTTGACTTTGTTTGACGAGAAGTTACTTGTTGTTTGTGGCTATAGCTGTGCAGAGGTTACGGCAGGTCGTGGCTGTGGTGAAGAAAGTGCTTCATTTATGTAATATTAAGTTAAGAGGAGACACTGCAGGGACTTTGTGCCAGTTCAGACTCTGAACATATAAACTTTCACCTAGAAACAATAAAATGACCTAATCTTTATTATAAGGAGTGTGATTCAACAAATTCCCAGAACTTCAAATTGTCTGAATATCATGAATCAAAAAACTTAATTTTGTCTTCAGTGAATAATGATTATTGTTCAGTTTATTAGAGTAAGACAATAGGTGTAGTAGATGTTTGTGCTGGGTGATATGACGAACATATCGTGGGGACGATAGAAAAGTGTCTATTTCTCTTCTATCGTTTCTAACCTAATTTTATCAATTATCGAAGCAAATATTTCATTAAATAGGTTACGACAAATGTATTAGTGTTGTTTTGTCACTATGCATAGTTACTCCAAATTTATAAGTGATAAACAAGAATAACCTTTCGCAAAGACTTGTCTTGTGGTTTTGCGAC
Source organism: Lesueurigobius sanzi (assembly GCA_900303255.1). Classification (NCBI taxonomy): domain Eukaryota; kingdom Metazoa; phylum Chordata; class Actinopteri; order Gobiiformes; family Gobiidae; genus Lesueurigobius; species Lesueurigobius sanzi. The sequence goes on from OMNZ01110628.1 coordinate 21,904, forward strand.
ATGGCGCTGCTTTACGTTATTTAACTCATGAGTGCTGAAAGATGGACACACAACAAGTTGAAGTCTCATGCCCGGAGTCACAACAAACAGAGACAGCTACGCAGGCAGTCCAAGAAGAAGAGCTTTTACCGACAAGGAGTTCGTCTGTGATTTGGTTACATTTTGGGTTCAAGAGACGACACGGAGCAGAAGACCGTCATACGCAAACTATGCTACAAGACTGTTCCAAAACAACAAACCTCCTTTATCACCTAAGGAAGGTCCACGAAAAAGAATACATGAGGATCCAAAGAGTGCGAGGTAAAGCAAGTTGTGGAACAGCCGGGGAAAGTTGCGAAAAGAAAAACTATAGGTAGTTGTTGGAGTGGAACGCGTACGCACACCAGGGACTGTGGCGCTTCGCCAGCCTGGTGATGCTCTGGCCTAATAATTTTTTTACAGATTTATTCAAGTAGAGGAGTTCAAGTATCTCGGGGTCATGTTCACGAGTGAGGGACAGATGGAGTGTGAGATTGACAGACGGATCGGTGCAGCGTCTGCAGCGTCTGCAGTGATGCAGTCGTTGTATTGGACTGTTGCGGTGAAGAAGGAGCTGAGTCCAAAGACAAAACTCTCGATTTACGTTCCTACTCTCACCTATGGTCATGAGATTTGGGTCATGACCGAAAGGACAAGATCACGGATACAAGCGGCCGAAATGAGTTTCCTCCGCAGGGTGGCTGGGCGCACCCTTAGAGATAGGGTGAGGAGCTCAGTCAC